>JASDQU010108438.1:108098-120691 GCA_032191745.1 Picea mariana | reverse complement strand
TAGATGAACTACATAAAAGACCCTATACTGGTCATCTAGGATACCAGAAGATGACCATGGCCACCAGGAAACAATTCTACTAGCCTGGGTTGAAGAAAGACATAGCCGAGTACCTAGCCAAATGCATAGAGTACCAACAGGTTAAAGAAGAACACCGACACCCAAGAGGATTATTGCAACCTTTACCAATCCCGGAATGGAAATGGGAAACCATCTCCATGGATTTCATCACTGTGTTACCAACCTCGACCAAATAGAATGACACCATTATGGTAGTGGTGGATAAATTGAGCAAGTCCGCTCATTTTATCCCCGTCAAGTCAACTTGTAAGGCAATAGACATTGCCAATGTATTCATGAAGGAGATATTTAAACTGCATGGTATGCCGAAAGAGATTGTGTCTGACAGAGACACAAAATTTACTTCCAACTTTTGGAAATCACTGATGACTGGTTTAGAGACCAAGTTGTTTTTTAGCACCACCGACAGACAGAAAGAAAGAGTGAACCAAATACTAGAGGACATGTTAGGAATGCATGTAATGCATCAAACCAAGAAGTGGGAAGACTACCTGCCACTGGTGGAATTTGCCTACAACAACGGCTACCAAGAATCCTTAAAGATGAGTCCCTTCGAAGTCCTCTATGGTAGGTCGTGCAACACTCCTGTTAGTTGGAGTAATCCCGTAAACAAAATTTCTTTTGGACCCGACATGTTGAAAGAAATGGAACAACAAGTGACTCAGATAAAACAAAACCTTAAGGTCACTCAAAACCGATAGAAAAGTTACGCTGACCAAAAGAGAACTCCAAGAGAGTTTAAGACGATAGACCATGTATATCTTAGAGTTAGGCCCAAGAAAAGTTATCTGAAAATGGGAGCTTGTGCCAAGTTGGCACGTCAGTATTGAAGACCCTTTGAGGTTCTAGATAGAGTGGGACCTATAGCCTACAGGCTAGCACTTCCTCCCACAGTAAAAGCACATAATGTTTTCCATGTTTCATTATTGAAGAAATATGTACATGATTCTAATCATATAATTGACTAGTCTGTGATCCAGGTGGAACCGGAGGGAGAATTCTTACCGGAACCTCAATGCATACTGGACAGAAAGGAAAACCTGCTCTGGAACCGAACCATTGCATAGGTCAAGGTGTAGTGGAGATATTTGTCCCAGATGAGGCTACATGGGAAATGGAGGATGCCATGAAGCATGCATATCCGATTTTGTTTACCTCTGTACATTCATGTCATGATGATAGATAGAACATCGAGGACGATGTTCCTTTAAGGGGGAGGGAATTGTAACACCCTGTTTCCCCCAGTCTGTAAAAATAATTATGCTGGCCAAGAACTGTGGCAAACCTAAAGATGTGAATGTGTGATTTGAATGGACCTTAGTATACAAGGTCGACAAATGTAAATTAACATTATATATATATATATATATATATATATATATGCTGCAAGATTGCTGAGAGGGGGGATGTTCTGACAAAGAGACCACGATGGCTGAAGAAAGGTGGTGAAAGGCACCTGGGATGGTGGCGTTAACTTCCATTGAAACCAATACCATATTTAGTATTCACTGGCCCGAAGAACCAAGAGTGGCTCGCTGGCCTCGAAATGAATTACTCACTAGGATGGTAGGTGAAGAGGATCCTCATGAGTTAATGAGGGATGGGGGTGAACCGCCCATCCGTGGAGGCCTCAGACCTAACCACCACTGGGAAATTTGTGCCACACGCAACCTTGCCGGAAAAGAAAAGGAAAGTAAAAGGTGTGGAGGGGGGGCATGAGGGGGATCATAGGGGAAGAGATCGGAAGAACTCTCGAACAAAATATAGAGTGAGCGATAGTAGAGAAGAAGGAGAGTAACCTTCGTTCTCGATCGTTGAAGAACTGAGACAGAGAGTCTCAAGCATCGTGGTCTAGCTCGGGGGTAGCTAGTGGTAAATCCATTCAGAATCGTTGAACCTACGGTTGGGTGGAAACAAGCACCCCTCGCAGTAGTTGCTTCACACCTGGTGTTTTTCTGATAAGTATTATATCATGTATCTTGAATTTAAATATTCTGACATGTATGCTCATAGTTTGTGAAAATATGAATGGTTTCAGTATAAGATTTTCTGCATGGTGTTTTGATCAGAAAGGATGGCTGCATGCTTTTGCTGGAAAGACCATGTATGGCTTATGTTTATATATATATATAACTAATACAGATTTTTCAAGTCTGCTCTCGGGAGATTTGTTCCTGTGTTTGTCTTACCCGATGCCTTGGATAGATTTCCCCATGAAGGCACCCTTTCAAGACCACTCCTTTACCTTCTAGAAGACCTTCTAGTCTGGTCTTCAAACCTGGTGTAAATTGCCTGAGGCCCCAAAGGAGGATGTTATAGTTCAAGTCTTGAAATCTTGCATGAGGGAGAATGGTCCTCGTAGACTCCAACATTTCATCATTTCGATACTCAGGATACCCAAGGGCAAGTTCCCTTGCACTCGCAAGTCCCAAAATCCTGACTTGCGAAATCCTGAAATGAAAGCATGTGGATGAGTTGGGACCTTTCGATGGTTAGGTACCCAGGATACCCTCCCTCTTTCTAAATGCGTGAATGAGATCCTTTCGGAGAATCTGAGGCTAGTTATGACCATAAAAATTGAATGAATGAATGCAGGCGATAATGCCTCGACCCCTTTTTAACCTTTGCAAGTAACGAAGAAATAAAGACCATCGATCCCAAGACCCATAGGAGTGTATGGACTGTCCAACTGTAGAGTATATGTGGCAGCCGGTAAGCGTTTCGGCGTTTCGGCACCTGGGGAACTAGAGGATAAGAACCCTTGTCCTCACGACTCGTGAAATCCCAACATATGAAACCTTGAAATGACGGGGCATGGACAAGTTAAGATGATTCGGTATTTCGGCACCCGGGATACCTAGAGGCAATTCCCTTGTACTCGCAAGTCTCAAAATCCCGATGGGTGAAATCCCGAAAGGTCAACATGTGGACATGTTACGATATTTTGGTATTTCAGAAATTGGAATACTCAAGGGTGTATTCCCTTGTACTCGCAAGTCCCAAAATCCCAATGGGTGAAATCCCGAAAGGACAACACGCGGACATGTTACGATATTTCGGCATTTCGAAAATCGGAATACCCAAGGGTGTATTCCCTTGTACTCACAAGTCCCAAAACCCCGACTTGCGAAGTCCCGATATGGCATAGCATGACTTGGATCTACATTTTGGTGTTTTGGTACCCGAGACCCCCAAAGGACAGTTTTTTTCCGTGTGTCTACTAGCTGCAAAACCCCGAGATGACCCAGTGCACATAAAGATGATACTTCGATGTTTCAACTTCTAGAGTGCCGAAGGACATGAACTCCTTGATGTTTTATAACATGAAACCCCGAAAGGAGAAATCCTGAAATGAGCTTAGAAATGAATACCGGTTTCGAAGTTTCAGCTCCCGGGAAGCCTATGTGCGAGACCTCCCATCTGTGCATATCCCGAAATCCCAATATGCAAAACCCCAAAATAATAATAGCACGGATGAGATAGGGTTTTTCGGTATTTCGACACCCAGGATACCTAATGGCAAGTTTCCTTGTGCTCGTCAGTCCCGAAAACCTGGTTTGCGAATTCCCGAAATGGGCTGAGCGACATATATATACATGTATGTAGGATTCAGAGCTTCGGTTCCCAGGAAAACCAGGTGCGAGACCTCCTGTTGTCGCATATCCCGAAATCCCGATGGAGGAAACCCCAAAATAGTGAAGCATGATTAGAGCTGGCATTTTCAGAGTTTCGGCTCCCAAGAAACCCAGATGTGAGACCTCCTGTCATCGCATCCCCCAGAATTCCGATATGCGAAATCCCGAAGGGTAGAGTGCTTGAACTTAATCTAGGTCGTTGTTATTTGCATTAAGTGGTTAGATCCATTTCGAATTTCGGCCCTTCGAAAGACAAGAGAGAAAGGGGAATACATGCACTGTGATTTCTCGAATCGCGAAAGACGACGAGCACCTCCCTGATAAGGCCTATGGTCATAGCCACCGATCATATGAGTGCAGTTAAGGGATAGTAGGGTCTGTATCAAGCCCCATAGGAATTTGGGGAATTTTGTTCCTTGGTGAAAAGAAGGAAAGAAAGACAAAAATCTGAGTTCCCGTAGTGGGTGTGTTACAGAGAGATTTTTATTTATAATTATCGTAACTACAAAAACCTCTCTCGGTTTCTAAAAGTAGTTTTTTATAAGTGATATATGATGTCATATTTAACGCCTATTTTGCTAGTTTGTCGTGCAATTTGCTACGTTTTTTCTATAGGCTATTGTTGCGTAGCAGACTTGCTATGCAAGGGTGATAGAGTGTCTAGTAGTGCACATGATGTCTCATCACTACCATATGGTCAAATTTTTATCATTATCAATGATTGTAAATAATATTTTGGTTACGATTATGATTTGGCAAAGTCGGGTTTTCTATTTTTAGTGAATCCGTTGAGGTTATTGTTCTCTTTCAAAGAAAAAGGATCCATGATTCCAGGAGGAAGTATTTCGACCCTAGCAGCCAAGGGTGACATAATTTTTCTATATATGGGGATCATTTTCATGTAAACAAGGCTGGTTGGAAAATTTGGTAGACAACAACTATTATATATAATCTGAGTTTTTGACCAGAATTTAATGCAAAGGTCTTGTAACTTGATGAAAAGATTCTAGTTGTAGCAGTTGGATGTATTTTGTTCCTCTCTTTACATATGTGCTTCCTATCATATTTTACTCATATCTTTTTATGTCTATTTCAGAATGAATTTTTGAACTTGTGGATTCGCTGTGCAACACCCCTTGTTCGTGCCACTTAGACAAAACGTTTTCTTCTAAAATTTAACTCTCAATTCACTCGCAGCAGTGCTCCGAGTTACTTCCTGTGATTTTTTCCCCCACCACACATTATGATTTTACACTGAATATTGTTGCTCGCCTAGCCTTATCCTCTCAATTTCAGTCACTGAGTCATTTTTCCCTGTCTTTTCCTCAGATTGACACCATAGCCCAAGTCTTTCTTTCTTGCACCAATATAACTAAAACCCATCATATCAATGGTGTTAAATATAGTCACTACTTTCAAATCCATATCCTGTGCAGAGACTGGGCCTTCCAAGAGAGCCCTCTCTAGATCTGAAAGGCTAGTTTTGGGTCTCAAATTCGACTGAAAAAGTTACCTACGTCGTCTGTTTATCAGCCAAACATATTTACAGAGTGCTAACATTCTGGCACTATTGCTGGGGATGGAATTGAATAAATTTTCCCTGGGAAGAATGACATTGTTTTAGTTCTAAGGTCTGTGAGCAACAGAAAATTAAGCACATATTGGTTGTATTTTTGCTATGGTGGCTCGACACATCCAAAAATCATTTTGAAGGTGATTCCATTGGCAGAAGAATCCAGATCTAAAGTTTTCATGGCAACTCCAATCAAGCTTCAAATGCGATTCAAAGACTCCACTAGAGAATGAGACCCGTGGACAAAGATATGGAAGAGCAGTATGGAAAAATCAAGTACTCAATCTTAAGTTTAGTCCAAGAAGTACTTTTATGTTTTATCAATATCTTATTTTCCATTCTTGAGTTTTTCAAAAGAATATTTCTTCACTTACTGCATTTAAATGAAGCCCAAAGATCTACCCTTGTATATCCTCCATGGAAAACTGTAGGTTTACCTCCTTCTTCTTGTATAACCGATATTCACCAAACTCCTTCCTCTGAGCCATATGATGTTCATGATATTTCTTGTGAGCTTAATGAAACCAAAGATAAGCTTGTACCTTTTGTTCTTAATTCTACACCCTCCAAGATTCAAGAAAGATATAGTCCTCTTAAATTTTCTTCCATCCTTCATGACTTTCCTCTAAAACATTATAAGTACCTTCCTCAGTTCAATGGAGAGCTTATCCAGGTCTTTTATCATTTCATAGACCTTTTTGAGATCAAACATGATGATGTGTCTATGAGGGCCTTTTCTTAGTCCTTACAAGGAGATGGAAAAGCATGGTTTAGACCTTTGCAGCCTCAGTCGATTAACTCGTGGGATGAACTGAGGGAAAATTTCAATAGATTTTGGGGTGAGAGAAAGCCATGGGATCTACTCCTTTCATATTTTTATGCCATGAGAAGAATGAAAGATGAAACCATCTCAAATTTTAATAGGAGGTTTGCTAGTCTTTATTATAAAATGCCTAAAGAAGTCCAACCTCCTGAAGTTGTTTCCATGTTGCATTATGTAACAACCTTTAAATCAGATTTTGATGGAGAGGAAGTCTATGTATTCGCAACAGATGTTCAACAATGCTCAGGAAGTTGAATACAATATTCAAGCATGTAAACAGATTCAAGATGAGGATTTGGGTGCTAAATAACATGACAATGAATATGAACAAAGAACAATTGATTTGAATCTTGAGAAGAGGGTTAATAATATAATATGTCCTCTTGAAGCTTTAAATGTTGATGATTTTGCAGAGGATTATATTCCACTTATTGAAAAAGAAGGTGCTAATTTAGCTTCTGATCCATCCCATGATAAACACAGGGCTGATTGTTTTATGTATTCATTTGTAGACAGTCAAGAAAATGAATTTGCAAATCAGCTTGTTGAAGAGCAAGTTGATGTCCCAAGCTTTTTATTGTTAGATGACATTGCAGATGTTGTTGATTCACTTATATATGATGAATATGATGATGGTTATGATGTTGAATTCCTAGAACAACCAACTACATGTTCTCTATCAACAAATGTACCTTTTCAGCAGTGTAATGAGAGCAAACAACCTACATATCACAGTTACAAAGAAGAATATGAAGAAAGTACTGAATTAACTGAAGTAAATTCTTTACCTTTATGCTTTGCTTCGTTTAAATTGTTGAAAGAAAATTTAAAGATCATCACTGAGGTAGAGGAATGTGTGTTGATGCAAAATCACATTGATTCATGGGAAACAATTGATAAGAAATTGCAACAATCTTCTCATATGTTTAATGACCCTATTGCTTGTTATATGGAAGGTTTTATCAGTTCAAAATTATAGCCATTGGTTGAAGATGAATCTGAAAATGAGTGTGTTCAGAAATCCAAAAAAATGAAAAATGTGCATATCACAGCAGTGAAGAAAATGAATAATGTTTTGAATCAAGTGAAAGAACCTTGCCATTGTGTTTTGGTTCTTTCGAATTGCTGAAGAATTTTTTTTTATAATGTTTCAAATAAGAAATCTTCTAGGCATGATGTTGAATATGAAGAAAGAAGTGCACTTGCAAATGAAAGTTGTCTTCCATTATGTTTTTCTTCCTTTGAATTGTTGAAAGTAAATCATGAGATAAAAGAGGAAGCAAAGAAGTACGAATGCATTCACAATGACACTGTTTTACATGAGAAAATTATTATCAGTGAGGAAGACCAACAACCTTCTAATGCATTTAATGACCGTGTTGTTGATTACATGGAGGGTTATTTCAGTTTAGATTTGCAGCCTGTGCTCAACTACCAGCTTGGAAATAAATATGATGGTCAATTAATGTCAATGTTAGATATGGATTGCTTTCCACCAAGGGTTTCATTTCAGCCATCACTGTCTTCTGATTCAGAAGATTGTTATTTCCAGCAGTCTCAACAGATTTTTTAGCCTCTTGGTGGCAATCAACAAGTTAAATCACATAAAAATGAGAATGCAGTGGAAGGGGTGAAACATGGTTGTTGTTTTGTGCATGTTTTAGAGGATCCATTTGTAGTTTTGGTGGAGGCGACAAACTGTCACAATATTTTTAATTTTTTGAGATTTGAATTTATAGATAAATTTCTGAATGACTTATTAGTAAATAGGCTTTGGAGCAAGCATGTGAAAATAAACCAAAAAGTGGATAAAGTTCTTGCATGGTTGCATTGGCATTTTGATTTCACTTGATTGACATCTTTTTCAGCAGTTAGGGTAGGTAGGAGTGTGAATAAGCTTGGTACTACGAGCATTTATTTTAGCAATCTGCAGTTTTCATTTTCAGCTTAGTTTCAAGTTTCAGTTTGGAGCATATATAGTTTTGAGTTTTCAACAGATACAGGTTACAAGTTACAGTTGGAAAGTTGAGTTTGGGAGAAGCCAAATGGGTAGGCCCCTGGTCTACTATTCTTTGCTACCTCATAGGGAGGAAAACATTCCCGTTGGAGCCAACTGTTAGCACCATGTTTTTCAAAGCTAAGGTTATAGGTTTGTCAACAATTTGCAAAGTCATGCATGTTATCACCTATGTTGTTTTTATGACTGGAAGTATCTAACATCTCCAAGGGTTAGCTTCAAAAGGAATCTTATCATTTATTTGTTCCATTTCCATGTGCAACTGCGTGCTGCAAAATTTGCTACGTGTTGCGCAGAGCACTTCATTGCACAAAGGATTCTGTCGCGCGGATTTCGTCACAAAGTGGATGCTGTCGCGCATAGGATATTATTGCGCAGTGGATTCTGTCATGCAGAGGATGTCGTCGTGCAATGGATTTTCCTATGCACAAGCTACAGGTCACACTGGGAAAATGACTGGTTTAGTGGTCAACTTCAAGATCAATTTATGACCAACTGGAGAGGAATTTTGAAACTTCCCGAGAGGTTTTTTTCTAGGACAAACCAAATAATAAAAACATCTCTCACATCTTCAAAATGTGTCACGGATTTTGATATGTAAAGGAATCGTTGAACCCTATTTTTCAGCTTTCATGATTTCCTGTGTGAGACATGTTTTTGTGACACGTATTTTGGACATCTGGAGATGAATTTAAATAAATCGAGAGAAGTTTTTCTTTATAACAATATTATATAAAAACACCTCTCTGAGTTTTTGAAAATATTTTTTAATCAGTGAGATACGATGCCATCTTTAACGCCTATTTTTCCAGTTTGTTGTGCAATCCACTATGTTTTTTGTTGTAGGTTACTGTTGCATAGAAAACTTGTTGTTCAAGGGTGACAGAGTGTCCAAAAGTGCACATGATGGCTCATCACTACCATATGTTTTAATTTTGATCATGATCAATGATTGTAAATAATATTTCGGTTACGATTATGATTTGGCAAAGTTAGGTTTTCTATTTTTAGTGAATTCGTTGAAGTTATTGTTCTCTTTCAAAGAAAATGGATCCATGATTCCAGGAGGAAGTATTTCAACCCTAGCAGCCAAGGGTGACATGATTTTTCTATATATGGGGATCATTTTCATGTAAACAGGGTTGGTTGGCAAATTTAGTACATGACAAATATTGTATGTAATCTGAGTTTTTGACCAAAATTTAATACAAAGGTCCTATAAATTGATGAAAAGATTCTAGTTGTAGAATTTGGATGTATTGTGTTCCTCTCTTTACGTATGTGCTTCAAGTCATCTTTTATTCATATATTTTTCTGTCTATTTCGGAATGAATTTTCGAACTTGTGGATTCGCTGCGCAACACCCCTCGTTCGCGCCACTTAGACAAAATGTTTTCTTCTAAAATTTAACTCCGAATTCGCCCACAGAGGTGCTCTGAGTTACTTCCTGTGTTTTTTCCCCCCACCACAAAATAGGGTTTTACACTGAAGACTGTTGCTTGCCTAGTCTTATCCTCTCAAGTTTAGTCACTGAGTCATTTGTCCCCGTCTTTTCCTCGGATCGACTCCATAGCCCAAGTCTTACTTTATTGCGCCAATATAACCAAAACCCATCTTATCAAAAGTGTTAAATCTAGCCACTTCTTTCAAAGACATATCCTACACGGAGACCGTGCCTTCCCAGAGAGACCTCTCCAGATCCGAAAGGCTAGTTTCGGGTCTCAAAGTCGGTTGAAAAAGTTACCTTCGTCGTCTAATTATTAGCCGAATAGATTTATGGAGTGATAAAAGATCCCACTCTTCCCTTGAAGAGTGATATGTTTGAAGTGGTTGAATTAATGCAATATTTAGTTGATCACACTCTTCCTTTGGAGAGTGACGTGTCTACTAACCAAGTTTTATTTTACTAGTATTTTATAACCTTATAGAGAAGGAGGCATTCCATTCACTTCAAGTCTGCTCCCTGCAAGCACTAAGCTCATTTCCTTTGAGTGGAATAATCAATTTGAGCCTCACTTTATTTCTTTTGTACCCTTTCAAATAAGGGTTTAATCTTATTCTTTAAATATTTATCGATGCATTATAGATGACGGAGTCTTCGCTACAATTTTATCCTCCCCAACTAGGAAAGCTATGGGCTCTCCCAAGCCTATGTCAATTTCCATTTAGTTATTTGTTTTTGATAGAAGACCTTGTGAACCTTTGGGGATTCTTCCTTGTCAGGCCAGGAGTGGGAAGAAAATATAACTCCACTTTGATGTATTTGCATTAACTAGACATGTGAATATATACACAATAAATGCCTCTTAGTCTTCAATTACTCAAGATGTTTCCTATCAAATACAAATATTCATATTTACAATATGTTACAAGTAATGCATCCATGAGGGATTACGTGTCCAACACCCCCCCCCTTAATTAGAAGGGGTGTTTGTGAGTCCAAGCATCATTCTGAACTTCTCAAATTTTTCTCTTCCAAGAGATTTGGTGAAGATGTTTGCAATTTGCTCATTTTTGGAACAATAACTTAAGTGAATAGTATGGGCTTCTACATGGTATCGAGTCAAGTGATACTTTGCATTAATGTTCTTGGTTCAATCATGGAATGTGGGATTCTTAGCCAACTTGATTGCAAAAGTATTGTCAACTAGGAGAGAAGTAGAATTCACTTATTTCTCCTACAAATATTCAAGTATTTTCATGAGCCACACAATCTCCTTTGTCGCTTCTACAACTGCCACATATTCTTCCTCTGTTGTAGAATCTGTTGGAATTGATTATTTGCATGATCTCCAGGAGACAGTTGCTTTTCCAAGACTCATAATATAACCTAAAGTTGATACTCCATTTTCCTTATCTTCATCAAAGTCTGAATCACAATATTTGATTCAATTGAAGTCATCTACCTTGTAGTACCTAAGTCCAAAATCTTGAGTTCCTTTCAATTATTTCAGAACTCTTTTTGCAGCAGACTAATGTCCTTCACAAGGCTTCTACATGAACCTGGAAATATTAAAAACAATAAATGAAATGTTTGGTCTAGTGGTACTAATATAGATGAGACTTCCCACAAGCTGTCTATACGTGGTTTCATCCTCAAATTTATTCCCTTCTTTTGATGCAAGTTTCAAATTATGTTCCATTAGAGTAGAAACATGATTTCACTCATCCATGCCAAACTTGTTCATGAATTCCATTTTCAAGCCCTTCCTTCGAAAATTTGTGTTAGTATTTTTTGATGATATACTAATCTATATCAAGTCTTGGGAGGATCATGTGTGACATGTTGACAAGGTGCTACAACTACTAAAGGAGCGACAACTATATGAAAAACCATCCAAATGTTTCTTTGGAGTAAAGGAGGTAGAGTATTTGGGTCATATTGTATCTCATGAAGGTGTCAAAGTAGACCCTAACAAGATTAAGGCCATGATAGACTGGCCGATTCCCAAAACATTAAAGAATCTTAGAGGATTTTTGGGTTTGACAGGTTACTACCGCAAGTTTGTTCAGAACTATGGAAGAATAGAAGCACCTTTAACGACACTAACTAAGAAGGATGCATTTTCATGGACTCCAGAGGCAACTAAAGCTTTTGAACAACTTAAAGAGGTGATGTGCAAAGCTCCTGTCTTGACCACTGCAGACTTCACAAAAACCTTTATTGTGGAATGTGATGCCTCGGGAAATGGAATTGTTGCTATACTAATGCAAGAAGGAAGGCCCTTGGATTTTGAAAGTCGACCACTCAAGAGAAAGGACTTACACAAACCCATTTATGAGAAGGAAATGATGGAAATACTACATGCATTGAACAAATGGCGTCCTTACCTAATAGGTAGGAACTTCAAGGTCAAAATAGATCATGATAGTCATAAATACTTATTGGAACAAAGACTATCTTCAGAAAAACAACAAAAATGGGTAACCAAGATATTGGGTTATGATTTTGAAATCGTTTATAAAAAGGGGAAGCAAAATGTTGTGGCAGATGCACTCTCAAGATAGGATGAAGATGTTGAGGCCTTTCTCTGTGCTATCTCGATCATCCAACCCGATTGGATAATAGAAGCAAGGGATGAATGGAAGAATGGAAAAAAAGTGTGGACTCTGATTCAAAGGTTGCAGCAGGATTCCAGTGCATCAGATACATTTACATGGAAAAATGATTCACTATGGTACACAGATTTCTTATATTTATGTAAGAACTCCCAACTCAAACAAAAGGTACTATTGGAATTTCACACCTCTCCAGTAGGAGGGAACTCAAGATTTTTGAAAACCTACCATAGAGTCAAGAAGGATTTTTTTTGGGATGGCCTTAAAACTAATGTTCAAAGGTTTGTGGCAGAATGTTTGGTTTGCCAACAAAATAAGGTGGAAACAATTAAGAACCTAGGTCTTTTACAATAATTATCCATCCCAAGTCACCGCTGGGAGGAGTTTTCCATGGATTTCATCACA
>JASDQU010108438.1:79833-104639 GCA_032191745.1 Picea mariana | reverse complement strand
TTTTGAGAAAGATAAATAGTTTCACCAGTTGAAGGATATGACTTCTTTCCAAAGGCTTTCTCATGATCTGGAAATTTCTTTACCAGTTTTTGAAATGTCATGGATTTCACCTGATTACTTTCTTGCAATGGTTCAAGGTAGTGAGAATATGTAGGGTAGAGGGCCTTAATGAAGGTCATGAGAGGGAGGTCGATATTTTCTTTGGTGGATTAAATTTCATGCATTATGGCTATGATTTCTAAAGCTAAAGCCATAGTGTCATCATTCTTCAACTCTAGGTTGAAGAGCTTCAAAACTAGTTGTATGAGTTCAATCTTAGAATGTGTGTCATAAAATTCATTCAACCTCTTCAAGGAGCCATAGGAATCACTGATGCAAGAAATATGATGGCTCACCTCCTCACTTATTGTTGCATATATTATTTCATATGCTTTATGGTGGTCTTTGTCTTCCCATATTTCATGTTCTTTGTCTATGGTTGGTATGACTAGTTTTCTACAAGGTTTTCTACTCTTTGTCTCTAACACATAGGATTCTTCAAATTCCTCTTTTTCTTCTTCTGATTCTGCATCTTCTTCAGTGTTTTTTCTTCTCTGAGGGACTTCTTTTGCTTCACAAATCCCTCTCCACATGACATTGAAGATTAGTGTTCTCTTGATATTCCTATACCATTCTTTGTGATTCTCCTTTCCGATTAGCACCACATCGACAATGGATATGAGAGAATTAATTTTCTTCTATTGTATATACAAACAATAGAAAATATAATGAATCTTCTCCAATAAATAAAATTAGAACCATTTTTCTACTGCACCAATGAAATGGACAATGGAACCAAAAAGGGAATGGGAAGCTTCTAGGTCGAAGAAGTAGGAATGCTTACAAAAATTGATGATGGATGATTATAAAAATGATGGATGAAAAATAAGGAAGTGGTTCCATAAACTGAGGGTCAAGTTATTCATACACAATTTACTAATTTTATTGGATTTTTTTTTATCACAGTAACAAAAACAATGGAAAAATAGTCCAAAAATGTGAGATGGTGTCAGAATAGGAATATGTGCACAAATTAATGAAATTTCACCATGTGGTAGAGAAAAGGCTAGCCACGTGAAGGATTCCTTGTGTTGACCATAGCTCTAGTAAACACAATATTTTTTTCTCTCACAGTAGCTCATAAAATGGTTTCCTGGCAAGAAAAATTGGTTAGGATTATGTCATTAGATAAGAACCCAATCTTCAAGAGAATCCTGATTTCATGGAATTTCCCATGGAGCAGGAGAAAGGCCCGAGAGGGTCACCATATGTTGTAAATGAGGGCCAAATAAGAGCACCAGAGACTCTGACCATATACCGATACCATGAGAATCCCAACCAGGGAAGTTTTTCCACTTCTTTACAAAGTAAGGAAAGACCCAAAATATATTACATAGTATACCCTAAAAGTGTGCATCGATGAGCTTACAGTGTAGTTGAGAATGGGAATACCTCCATGAGTGTGATCTTGAAAGGAACCATAAGTCATGCAAACTAGAACCAAAATTCGTTCAAATGGAGACACAAACACTGCGAACGAGAGTGAAATTAGGGTTTAGCTCATGCCAAAGAATGGAGCGACTGGTGAGAGTAGTCGTTAGGTTTAGGGATGTGTGGAGAGAATGTAGTGATACCTACAAAGGTCAAGAATCTATCAGTGTGCCAAGAAAACTAGTAGATAATAAAGACAGAGAATAAATCAGGGTGCAGAAGGAAGAGAGACAAGCAGGCCAACAAAGGTGTTTTAGAATGCTAAGGAATCTATTCATGGAGTTGGGCCATGATCCGATACCACTGTTAGGCCAAGAGTGGGAAGAAAATATAACTCCATGTTGATGTCTTTGCATTAACTAGATAGGTGAATATATACACAATAAATGACTCTTAGTATTATATAGCTTAAGATGTTTCCTATCACCTATGACTATTCATATTTACAATATGTTACAAGTAAGGAATCCATGAAGGATTATGTGTCCAACATTCCTCAATGGGCTATCATGTTAAATGGTAATACTGCCTTAGTTAACATTATAGTGGTGGATGACCCATTGGACTTCAACAAGCTCCTTGGGAATGATTATGTATATGTTAAGAATGTTGTGGTGTCTATGCTCTTTCATGTGATGTATTTTCCTCACAACAAATTCATTGTCACTATTGATCATATTGCATTTGATAATCACCATACTTAATCAAATTTAGACCATGATTCCCCATTAGATGTTCCTAGTATTTGGGTGAAATCTACCCAGCCATAGGTGAATTATGTGGAATCATATCCTAGCTGATTAATTTCTTCTAAGAAGGAGAATTTTCACTCATGTTTATTTTCTATGGACTTGGTCTCGGTAATTGAATTAGTCATTTCTACAAAGAAGGATATTTTGTGCTCATGTTTTCCTTCTCAGTACATTGTCCCAACAATTTTCTCCCTCGGTGCTAATGGGAAGGAGTTTTCTCAATCATGGTAGCCTTCTAGGGACATGGTCCCAACATTTGATCTAGTTATTTCTACTAAGAAGGATATTTTTCAATCATGTTTACCTTCTTGGGACAATGTCCTAGCGATTGACCAATGATTGACCACAGATTTACCCAATGGGGGAATTAGAGCTAGTTCTCCCCCTTGTTGGTTCAAGTGAATGTTCAAACATATTTTTATCTCTAAGATGATGTTCTTCCCTCAGATAAAGATCTGCTAGAAGCTATGATAAATTATAACATTCCTTCATATATTTGTTTCCTTTCCAAAATATCTATCCTTGGATTGGACCCATTTGTAATCAAATTCAACCCCAATTTTCCTTTTGATTGTAATCTCACTACCCGTGGATCCTTAGACTTCGACATTTTTTTGTCTTTAGACCCTAACATTGAGTTGCAAGTTGGTGTTCCTTATGAGGCCAATTTCTTTAGTAGATGTTTATATCCATATGACAATGAGATTGTTCCTACTTTGCCATTGAAATTATCTTTGATCTTCCTTTTGAGTCTAATCTTATAGTTTGTAGGTAATTAATCTTTGTTATTCTTGAGTCTTTGTTGGCAGACTTTGCTATGCTAATGATTACTATTGAAGATATCAAGGTTGAATATACCCCTATCCAAGTGACTCTTATTAGATATTTCATTTTTGAATTTTTTATATATGATCATTTTGTGGTTGCTTGTTGGGTACATGAATTTGAGATAGATTCGTGGTTTCTTAGGGATCATTTTTTATGCATTTTTTTTATCAAGTTAGGTATATATTGAAGTTTTCACATAGGTTTAGGTTTCCCCTCTATTTTGATGCATTTAAACCTTTTTCCACTTGAGTTTATCATAAGATGATAGGGAACGATACACACATTTAGGAGGTTGTTAGTATGGTTTAGGGTAGATAAGTGTGTGGAAAACCTATGAGGTAGGGTAGCATGCAAAACATTGTTGTAAAGGGAAGCAAACAAACCTCTATTAGGTCTCTAGATATCTATAGTTTTGATAGTAAGTAGGATAGTTGGACAAAAGTAAAAGGGGAGGTAATGTACAACACTTGGAGGGGTTTGTTGCACCCTTTACTCCATCTTTTTGGTGGCTTGATCCAAGTGAAAATCGATGGACATCCACCTCTTCCACGGAATCACCAAGGTAATTGTTTCTTTTTATAGTTGCTAATGTATGATCCCATGGAGCCAATGGTTTTGGTAAAGTATGGTATACACCCATGGCATTTGGTGGGAGAATAATACTAATACTACTACTACTACTACTACTACTACTACTACTACTACTACTACTACTACTAATAATAATAACAATAATAATAATAATAATAATAGTAATAATAATAACAACAACAACAATAACAATAATAATAATAATAAATTGGAGAAAATCCATGTACGTGGTTTTTGCAACCCATGGAATTCACCCATTGTATTTTAAAAATAAAACAAATAAAAATAAAATAATAAAAATAAATGACTCCTGCAATACACCATGTAAGTACTAAATATACGGGCCTCTCATTTGTAAAGGAGAACATTCCTTCATGATATGGTTCTAAGGATTTTTCCATTTAATAAAGAGTTGATTTTGTGCCATATTATTCTCTTTACTTTATTTTTTCGCATTTACTTTCCTATTTTCCATTTCATTCCTTTCACAATCATGATCAGTGGCATCAAAGTAGTCTTCTCCTTATCATTTCTTAGTGCATGTCCCCAATTAGGTTAGGATAGAGAGAGTTGGGTCTCAAGCTAGTTTCACTTGGGGTTGATCGCTCTCGCCAACTCAAGTGACTTCCCACAATGAAACAAAATAGAGATGATAGAGTGGGAGATCCTTTTCAATATGTTGCTTGAGGAAGCCATAGTGTGATAGAGGATTGAGATAATGGACAAGTTCTCCTAGATCCTTTGATGATTTTCGACGAAGGTCAAGGCATCTTCATCAAAAAACCATTTCAAAGTTGCAACACCCTTTAAGGTACAAATTAATTTCGATATCCCCTTATTTGAAGGTCAAATAAATGTTGTTTCTCTAGAGAAATGGTTGAACCTACTAGAAGGTTATCACTTCGTAAAAAAAAAAAGGATGATTAAAAGATCACCTTCGCGCTCCTTAAATCCCTTCCCCATGACAAATATTGGTGGGAAGGTTACTAGGAAAGGCACACCATGGATGAATCTATGCCATTTAGGAGAGAACCCACTTGCAATGCCTTTGTGGATTCTCTCAAGGAGGAATTATACCCTATCGAAAACTATGATGACCAATACATGAGATGGATGACTCTACATCAAGAGAGAGACCAGATAGTGAAAGAGTACACCAACATATTCCATACCTTGTGATCAAATATGGGTATCAAAGACTCCATGAGGCACCTAGTTCTAAAGCAGAGTAGTGTCCTACATAGGTACATCCAAACACATATGGATTTATTAGACATATCCTCATTAGGAGTCACCTATTTATATGTTGTCAAAATAGAGCATAAATTTTATTGGCGGAATAAGTAGGAGTTAAATTTTTCAAATATGCCACAATTGAAGCATGGAAAAGGAAATCCCAACTCACACAAAAAAGGACAAAGAAAGAAGAGTAAATCTCAAGAAAATAAGTCCAAGCCCCAACTAAGAAGGGTTATGAGAAGTCTAAGAAGGACACTAAAAAGTGGTGTGATTCTAAGCCTCCAATAATGGTGAAACTCCTTTTTAAGGGCATCCACAAAATATTCCTAAGCGAGTTTTGTCCTAAATGGAATAGAGTCATTTGTGTTGTGCCTCTCCCAGTAACCTTCCCACCAAGCTTTGACATGGTGAAGGGATTTAAGGAGTGCAAAGATTATTTTTTCACCATCAAAAATATTTTGGACAGATTAATAACCTTCTAGTAGATTCAACCATTTCTCTAGTGAATCTGCATCCATCTAGGCTTCAAATAAGGGTATATCAAAATTAACTTGTACCTTGAAGGATGTTGCGCCTTTGAAATGGCTTCTTATTGAAGATGCCTCTTCCACTTTTGGTAGTCGTTGAAGGATTTGAGTGAATTTGTCCGTCATTTCATTCTTGTATCGCACAAGGGATTCCTTGAGAAACATCTTGAAAGGATATCCTACTATATCATATCTCTTTTCTTCCACCATGGGAGGTCACTTAGGCTGCTGAGAGGACTTGTCCCCAAGAAAAACCATCTCAAGAGCCAACTCTCCATACCCTGATGTAGTTGGGAACATACACTAAGAAATGATAAGGATCAAACTACTCTGATACCATTGATCGAGATTATATTGAGAATGAAATGAGATACAAATGAAAATATAGTTGAGAACATAGAAATATAGTGAAACCCAACTTATATTAATGAATATAATATTGTAGAACACAAAATGGATAGATTGTTGGTAACTTATCTCTGAAGAGAAACATATGTTGGCTATTCTCAATCACAACAAACATTACATCACACTCCATTTCATGCTCAAAGGACCTCCTTCACCTTGATTATATATGAGAGAGTGAAAAGAGAATAATTCCCATGATGCATATGGGATGAAATAGTTTAAGTTTACAAAATTCCATAGCCATGTAAAACACTAGGACTTCCTTCGAGGTCACCCATCCCAATACTATTCTAGCCCAAGTGCACTTAACTACAGATTTCTAACAAGATCTCCTACATTAATTTTGTAGGAATGTACATAATACTACTAGGAAATCATTACATGGTGGAAGTAATTAAAAAATGGATATGGAATTATATATACATTCCCCATCAAAAGAGTGAATATCATGATTTATCAAAACCATAGGCTCAAAAACATTGATTTGGAAAAGGTGGATGACCATTGAGATCCACCTAGATCAAGGGTTCCTTGAAATACTGGATGGGGTATATTTTGCTATCTCTCATAGTGAAGTACTTGTACGCATCCCACCACTCTATTATCAGCTATGCCATTTTGGGATTTTCCTTTCTAAAGGTTTCCAAACACGGTTTATTCAAGTACACTCTAGGTTTCTATAGTCGATACCTTTTATGTATGTCATCTGCCATTAGTGAGGCAATAAGGGCTCCAAATTAATTTAACACTTTAAACATATTTAGATCTAGATGGGAGTAAACCCATCTAACCGCATCATTATAGGGTAATATGGCGGGTCTGGATGCAATGACACAAATTTCACTTTTCTTAATATTCTTGTATACCTCTAGGTCTTTGTCATCTAGCAGAAAATATTCATGGATTAACATATTATATATTCCATCCCATGTGGGGAATTTCTAAAGACCATTGTAGTGATTGGTATCTATTATTAACACGATGTTCGAATTCTTTCCTTGCATGGAAACATTCTCAATGGATGGCTTTCCCCTTCTTATTTGTTCTCTTGACATTCTGTGTTGTTGAGAATTCAAAATGTTGTAAGGGTTTTGTGATAGAACTCAAACTCATTGTAAATTGGTAGAGTATAAAAAATATGAATTCACAATTATTGCATGAGACTTTTTGTAGACTTATTTTATACAATTTAACTTGAAAAATAGTTATTAATTTCTTGAATTATGTTAACAATACTTTCTCCCCAAATTTTTGTTTATAGTTAATGAATTCAACTTCGAACATGTAGCAGAAGGGAAAAAAATAGGGCCATCAATGTCTTTTGAAGAACATGCTTGCAGGAAGATGGGGTTCCAAAAGATAGCCTTGTAGGAAAAAGGCCTTTCGGAAGGACCAACTTGCAGGAAAATATTACTTTGGAAAACCCGGTTTGGCAAAATTCTTGTAGAAAAAAAAGCTTGTGGGAAAAAAAATAAATTTGGAAAAGGATTTCAGAAAGGAGAAGAGTGACCATTCCTAAGAAAAAACTGAAAAATATTCCCTAAAAATAATATTCAAGACTCGACCTCAGGAAGTGTGATAAAAGGTTTAATGAATAAATGATGTATCTAGTCCAACCTAAAAGTTAAGAATGAATAATGTTGCATTGAGTTATATACATGTATACAAATATTTTATAATAAAAGAGATTAAAATTTCCTTAAAGAAATATAACTTAAACACCTTAGTTGAGAAAAGCATTGCAGGAGAAACCTTGCGCGAAAAATATCTTTGTGAAAATACTTCATGACATTCTGGTATGAAAAACCCAAAAAGGTGTGCTCGACAGGCTTGCAGGTTTCTGCTTTTGAAAAATCCATGGGGTAGTTACAACTAGAATTTCCAATGGGGTGGATCCAAAAGGAGAATCCCACAATACTTGCAGCTTTTAGATTAAGGGAGAACCTATAAAATAGTTACTCCACATTCCAACAAGGAAACTACGAAGGCGAAAGCCTGATATTTTTGCGGGCTATGGATTCCAGGAAAAACATGAAAGGTGACAAAGTATCATTCTGATAGGAAACTCCTATGAGGATACATCTGATGACCTTGTGGCTTTCAGGCTATAGGAAAAAATGTTACATGTTGGTTATGACTTCCCAATAGTGAAAATCCAATAAAAGAATCATGATAGGCTTGCATCCTTAGGTTTCAAAGAAATCTCAAGGAAATACAAACTTAACACTTTGAATGGGAATTCTCGAATATGCAATCCTAGTAGGATTGTGGGTTGAAAATTGTCATGTAACTAGCATATGTATGAGCATGAACCTGATTCAGAAATAAGATGAAGTCAAATGAATCAAAATTTCATTTTAGATAAATATGGATCAAATGAGCTGTTCATTCTTAAAATAATTCAATTTCATAAAACTGTGAATATGAAAGAGGAGATCGTAAGTGTATATGAGAAAAAATACCATCTTCTGTAAATGACCAAGATTGCTCAAACCTTAGGAAATAATGTTTGTTATTCATAGATGTTGGGCAAGAAGATTGGATCAAGAATAACAAAGAAGAAACGATGCACAGAGAAAAGGCGCAAGATCAACAAGATCAAGAATGAAGAAAGAAGAAAGATAAGGGGATGGGGGACAAGAAGGAAAAAGATCCTACAAAATCCAGGAAAACCAGGCAAGCATGAGTTGTATCCATCATAGAATGAGTTGTCACCAGCTGAGCATGAGTGGGAGCCAACTCATTATGAATTGGAAATAAAACCTAATAAAAAGAGAGAATGAAAGAGGAATTAGAGAGTTAGTAGTTTCAAAGTTCAGAGGCAAGATCAACGACAGTAATAGAGACACAAACAAAAGAAGAGAGTCAGTTGTTGTGAGTGTAGGAAATTATGTGTAAGGAATCCATGATTGTAACTAGAAGAATGTATCTTGAACACCGATTGTAGCATAGAGTGCAACCAGATTAACTTAAATATAATGAAGAAGAAAATCTTTGTGGACGTATCCCAGGAGGGGGTGAGCCATGGTAACCGTGTGTCTAATTATGATGTGAAATGGTCATTCATGTTGTAATATGTTAATTCATGTATGTATGATTTTAATTCCTACTTTTTTTTTTTATGTTGAATGTGTATCTTTACTGATAATATTGGTAGATTCATGCATTGTAACATTAAATGCATGTTTAACTGCTAATTTCTAAGACTGTAGACTGGTATGCATAAATAAGTATGTAATGAGGTAATATTAGCTAGTATCTAGTGTGTAAGAGGACATTTTAGATATGACAGAGTGTGTCTCCCTTCATTCCCTCACCACTGTAGAATCTTGGTTCATGCAATCCCCATAAATATACCTTGAGTGAGACTTCGTCTACTCGCAGGTGATGCCAAAAGGATCGATATATGTAGGGTTTTGTTGGACTGATTACCTTGAACCCAAGGTCTTGAACCTTACCAAGTTTGCACACCAACAAATGGTTTTGTTGTCAGGACCCGAAATATGAAAGTGAGGGAATGTTTTGGAGACCGATGAGGAAATAAATAATCGAATGGATGGAAAAAAAAGAATGATAATTTTCTCAGAAGGAGAATAGGAACCCTCACTTGAAGAATAAGAAATTTCTACAAAGGTATGTGTATACATAATTGCATGATGTTTTTTTTGCTGAATTTCCTAATATTTTAGAAAAATGGCTGGAAATATTTCTGGAAAAGACTGGTAGACATAGACCAACGTCCTTAACAATTCAACTACTATAAATTACAAAGGGGAAAGAGAAACATGAATAGATATGGTGCACCAAATGCAAGATAGAACATCACCACAAGGATGAATGTCCAAACTTTTCACAGTACTCAGTAGCTGGAGCACTAAACGTGCTACCAGGTGGAGGATACTACGAGATATGAAAGAAGTGGGTACATCACCCCCATGAGTGCTAGCTACTACATAAATATCAACATACCCCAAGAAGCTTATTCTGTAGATTTTGCAAATCAGCGGGCCATGAAGAAAAATATTTTTGTGCATTTGATCTAATGAGGGAGCACATGAAAAACATGTACATGATTTAGGAGGAGAATGATGCAGCATAAGGAGGAGGGAAGTATAATACTCCAAGAGGATTCAATAAAGGAAACCAAGGAGGATTCGGTAGGGGCGAGATTGAACAAAATTTGGGCGAGGAGGAAGAGGGCCCATAATATGTTATAACTGTAACCAACCAGGACACTTATCGTGAAATTTCCCAAATCCCTGCACAACATGTAATTATTGTTGGGTGTTATAACATGTGATAGAGGATTGTCCACAACCAGTAAAAAAATCGTAGGCTAGAGGGAATCATAACCAAAACCTGAATATTCAAAATATATCTGCCAAATTACGGGATGAAGAACCAAAAATAGAGGTCGTTACATGCGAAGGAACCAAAACATGGATGTATGCAACCAACAAAAAGAAATCAGTGGAGGAGTGGGTAAATAAATCAGAAGCACCTACACACGCATTTGACCCACATGAAGAGAAAGAGACCTACAAACAAGCAAGGAAAGAACTCATGCAACAAGACTGGATAGCATCTACATAAACTATGCCACATATGGGGGATATGCATCCCACTAAGGACCATATCATAACCAAAGAATCACTGGAGAAGGTGAACACCTTAGGAAATTTTTTACAAAGTTGCCTCAAATTCATTGAATATGAAAATTAATTGCATACATTATGCTCTATGATTGATCACTATTCTTAAGGAAAGGTAGTCTCTACTGAAAGGAAAGTAGTGAACCAACTATTGTGAAAAAAGTGAACCAACAGAGAATTTAGGTTCAACGCATAGATTGGAGAATACGACATACATAATGTGATCTTGGAATTAGGGTCCAATGTGAACGTGCCTCCTAAGGAGACATGGGAGATGATGGAGAAACCAAATTTAACATGGTCACCCATCCAATTGAGACTAGAAAATCAGTACAAAATAGTTCCCATTGGCAAACTAATAGGAATGCCAGTGATTAAATATGGAGTGCACAGTGTCGCAGATTTTGAAGCTATCGAGATTGTGGACGACAACCAACCATATCTAGTGTTAATGGGACTAGAATGGGCATTTGATAAGCAAGTTATTATCAACCTGAAAAGGTGCAAGATCATATTTGAAGTCTAATACATGAAGGTAACTGCCCCCTTAGACCCAAAAGAAAGAAGACTGTACATAGAACTAGTGTGGGGTGATGAAATAGATCAGATGTACAACATGACTACAAGAATGGAATATTATGTTAAATCCACCATAAATGACATACTGAGTTTGAGAAGCATAGGTTCATGTACATCAGACTCAGAAGCATGGCTGGAGAACTGGAAGTAGAGGATGCATGAAGTCTCAACACGACAATGTGCATCCATGATAAGGTCATTATGGTGGATTGGCATAGAATTGTGCAACCCGCCCAAGTATGAAAACTTGATAGATATAGCAACATTCATACCAAAATTTGAGGCACAAGTACCAGAGAAACAAAGATTGTTGGCACTGGATGCAGTGTTAAAAGTTATGCCATCTAGGTGGTGAGAAACACACAAAGGAAGCCTCAAATATTGGAAACAATGTAGGAAACTAATCCAGATAAGATTTAATACTGGATAAGGAGACATGGTATGAAAATGTACCGTAGAAGGAAACCTATCATATCTTATTACGCAATGCGAAACTAGTGGAATACATTTCCCAAGGAAGAATGGATGCAGAGGATTCATAATCTTGGGACAATACTGAAAAATTGGTATTTAGAAATGGAAGTGCGCAGAGAAACAATGAAGTGGAGTTACATAACTTAAAGGTTCAAAGAAACATTTACATTCTAGCATAAGTCACCCTCGATATATACAACACTTCAGGAAATCAAACACAAAATATTTAACGAAGAAGAACAGATTGAAGTAAGATCGATAGGGAATGAAGAAGATCAGACATAAGTAATACTGATATGCAATGCACATAATGCTGCTATGATAGTCCATAAATCACTTGAATTCTATAATGTGAACCAAGAGGATCTGGATGACGAAGATCCCTGAAATGTTTAGGTACATGAAATAGAGGGAGAACAACCAGTAGAGGGCCCATAACTCAAATATACAACATATGTGCAGTTAGTTAAAACATGTAAAGTTAATATTGGAACAAAGGAAAATCTGAAGTTGACACAGATAGGAGACTGCCAAGATGACGAAACCGTCGAAAAAATATACAAATTACTATGCAAGTACTGAGACTTATTCCCAAGGATTTTCTCAGAAATGAAAGGGATAACTAGTGATCTAGGTAAAATGAGAATCCATATTAAGCTTGATTCTAAACCAGAAAGACAGAGACCGCACGTAGATATAATGACAATGGAAACTGCGCAGGTACGGAAAATTGTGCCAACCAGGGAACCCGACACAAAAATGGTTAAGGAGACAATAGCCACAACACCTTTCCATAAGGCGTGATAGATATAAAGTACAAAGAAGATGGTAACAATAGTTGCAAATGGATAAGGAAAAGCCCCGTGATGGTGCATGATAGGAGAGGCCCAATAGATAACATAGGCCCATGAGAAAAGGAGACATAATGACGAAAAATGAGAGAATAAATAGACTACCTCCATAAGGCAGGACAAACAACAACAGAAAAAGAAGAGAATATATCATCATGACATGGCATCACAAGTTAAGTAGATGGCATGTCACATAAATGGAAAATCCATGCAAAAATTTGACGGAACTGACATAAGTAAAAGGGCCACATAATGACCTTGTATGACGAAGGAACCAAGGACAACCAATATAATTAAAAAGAAATAAATGTACTACCTAGGGCATGGAACAACCACTATGATGACGATTCACTATCAATGAAGGTACACACAAATATTTACACACTTGGCAGAATCACGCCACAACATGTCAAATGATTCACCAACATGACAACCTGTATGAGGATTACAACCCAATAAGACTATGGATTAGTATGTGAAGGCCATGTATACAAATATACGCTATTATAAAGGGGTGAATTCACTAAAGGGGCCAAAAACCATTGAGATATCAAAACAGTTAGAGATCACCCACTAACAGTGAATGTTTTAACAACAAAACATTGCAGAGAGCGATGGAATCATGAACAATGAGGAAGGCATGCACCAAACAAGAACAATTACCAAGTGAAGGTTCATATGTGGTGCATCTATCAAGAACAAAATCTCAATGAATGGAATGATGACGTTGTGGGAAATGGACACAAAGAAACCAAGATTTTTACACATGTTACAAGGTGACCAAATACGAACAAGACCAGAGAGAACGACAGAAGGAAGGTCTGGTAGGAAGGGATAAAAAAAGTAAATATAGCACACATGAGCAAGCACATAAACATACAACATCACTCGTTGTAAGCGGCTCCAAGGCTGCACTTTTAAGAAAATGAACTCAAAGGCCAAGAAGGAGGTCAGGAATTTGTGCACGACCAAGGGGAGGCTCGAGGTGAAAATTAACAAGGTAGCATGAAGCAAGAGAACCCATAGGATGCCAAAGAAGATCTTTGTCCTATTGGAAGACAGGTTTAGTGGATTGGGTACTAAGATTATCTCAAAGGAAGAGTAATGGAATACTAGTCTACATAGTCCAACACGGATAATACCATTAAAAATATAACAGGGATTTAACCAAAGGTTAGCAGTAATGACAAGTAATAAATACACAGTCGGTCCATAAATGGAAACAAACACCAAAAGTGGGAGGTCCATTGGAAGCAACCCAAAAACCAACAAAGAAAACAATGGAAATACCAAAGGTGGAAGAAGTAGTCATAGTCTCGACTCCAACACCAAGGGAAAAAATTCGGGAAAAATTTCATAGAGATTAACTACCACCACAAAATATCTATGCACCACACGTCCAACATCAATCCAATGCAAAGTATCCACTACTAATGGCACCAATCCCAGATGGCATAAGTAGCGATGAAGAGTTACTGGGAACAATTTCCAACCTAAAGTATATGGACCACAACATTACAGATGCACAAAAGTTACGAGAGTTGGCAATGGACCAATACTTATGCACCATGATAGTTAAAGAAACATAAGAAATTGTACTCGAGCCATAGGAATGGGCGTCGGGACTAGACAAGGTAGGAATACTGAACATGCTAGACATCCCACATTTCAGGCGAAGTACATAAATCAATGCATGTGTGAAGATGCTGATCAACTATGTTCATGATGGTAAAATATGGCTCAACCAACCAATAGATATTACCACTGCGTTGATTTCCAAAATCACAGGACTACCCCAAACATGAAAAGATCTAGGTGCGTTATTCCCTAAGGTGGGAGAACAAGCACATTCAAAGGCAATGAAAGAAAAATTTGGAACAATAAGGGGAAATAGGCAACTAGATGTCCAACATATTAGTAATTAAAATGTAAGGTTTGAAACATACGTACTGACATGCAAAATAATGTGCAAATTCTACAGAGACGAGGTATCAACCGCAATAATTGTTGCCGCAAAGAAATGTGTAGTAGGGATCCATATGAACTGGGAAAATTTTCTTAGGAACTAGTTTTTACAAGATTGTACAGAGGCTCAGGAAAAGGGAATCGAGTTCCATTATGCATGGTTGCTAATACTAGTTGCACTATTCTTATGGAAATAACCATCATATTATGACTCCATGCACACATCAGGTAGTCACACCTTATCTCGCAGGTATACCAACTTATGACACACAACACTGAAGAGGAGAGAAACTGAAACGAACACAATATTCTCTACCTACTTAGACTATATCACATGGATAGTGAAACACACATCATACATTCCAACATACACAGTAACAACATACAAAGGCATCACATGGTTTAGAGATAATGTGCACCATATGTATGTACAAGATGTGAGGAACTCAACAAAACAATGGATGCAAATGAGTTGCAAGGTGACAACAGAGGAAGTGGTCTCAAAACTCACTAGTGGGTACAGGGAGCTAGACAAGCGCACCTAGGGAAAGGGTAAGAACCAGGGGGAGGAGAGAAAAGACCCAACAGATAGGGTAGACCCATCATACGAAGAGGAGGAATGAGAGAACAATTCTAAAGATATAGGGGATACAAAAGGAAAAGATACACCAACAGGAACATGAATAACAATGAAAAGAAATAACAGATGAGAAACACAAGCAAGGAGAGCACACAAGAAAACTAAGGCACAAAGACCACCACCTTTGTTTTATATCTTAACCGAAGGAGATATGGAAATAATTTGCCAAAAAATGGATGAAACCACAAAATAGATTTGGGAGAAATTAGCTAAGAATAAAGAAGCACACCACAAGGAGATGTAGGATCAGTTGGTAGAACTCTAGTAGATGATGGACATAGAAAGCAGTAGAATGCAACATAGTTTAGAAGAAAGGGAAATTGAGGAATTCACCAAGAAATAGGAAGGAATACATGAACAACTAGGGGTAGTCCAAAAGATCCTAGAGACAATACAATTAACACCTATGCATGGACTAGGCATAGGCCAAGAAGGTCTGATAGAAGTAATATATATTGTAGGGTTGGTTCAGGTGATAAAAATGTGTAGAGTAATCAAAGTACCATTATGTATAGTCGAGCTACCCAAGCCTGAAATTCAAGAACAGTTATAGGGAATCTGTCACATGGACTTAGTCGTATCCTAGATGAGTACATAAGTACTACATAGCTTACATACAGGGATTATGCAGGAATTATGCCTTTGTGCAAATACTGCAGAAATAGAAATAGCAAAGGTGGAGGCTGAGAAAGAGGAACTGCAGAAACAACACAACATGGAACTACAAGACAAGTGCATAGTAGAATAGTGAGTGAACTCACAAAAAAATAAAAGATCAAATTTGTTACACATAAAAATTCCTCACTTCTATAATGTCACATTCTCATTGTCATAAGTGTTGTAACTATCACAATTTTTTCACAAGTGTCATAAGTGTCTCATTCTCATTCTCCAAGTGTCACATCACAAACGACACCATGAAAACACTTGATACAACCTATAAAACATGTTAGAAGAATAAGCCCCATCATCACACAGTTGGAACAAATGTTTTTCTATAAAAATTGCTCATCTTGGAAACTTTTGGGAAGATCAATGCTCCCCTTCTCATATACAGGGAGTGATAGCACTCTTTGTTCATATCCCAGGGAGATTTTTAGCGCTCTGTGGCCCATTGTATGGGAGTGCCAATTTGGCTGAGAAAATAATGGAAGAAATCCCTTTTTCTTCTAAATACAGCTATGAATGGATCGAGTTGGTTTGGATCAAATCTAACCCTTACGATGCATCTAAGGGATATATCTCAACTATTGGAGCCATATCCTCAACTAATTCCAAATATAACCAAGGTGGTTGAGCCTCCCAAAGCCTATAAATGGAGGCACTCTCATGGTGCACAAGGAGGAAAAAATCAACAAAGCATTGTTATTTTGATTGTGGATCTTTCAAGCAAGGGTTGGACGAGGAGGACTTGGAGAGGCTGCTGCAACATCATCTGAAGATTGTAAGTTTACTTTTGAATTTCTCATTAATATAATTGGTCTATTTATTTCTAGTATTTGTTTACATGTACTTGTTTATGCTTGTCTTAATCTCCAATTGAGTCACCAATTTCTATTACAGAATAATTCCCTTGCGGATAGGTCTTTGTCCCAATCCTGATGTGGTACGAATATAGCTATGTGAATATATGTTTTGATGTCAAACATGGTAGAAGCCACTTGATTTTGGTCATTGAGGTAAACCGTTAACAAGTGTGAGGGAAATCACCAATGATGTCAATGACTCCCAAGGTACTCTAGTACATTCCAACGAATGTGAATAAATGAGACGAGGTTGAACATTCGTGGAATCATTCGATCAGAGGTAAATGCTGTAAACCTACTATGAGAAGCGAGGAGGCCTGACATTGAGGCCTGCAAGTCCCAAGGTAATAATTGGTTTCTAAGTCTAATTCCTGGATGATATGTTGAAGTCGATAGGAAAATACTCGTCGAAGGAGGGCCTTGAGGTATCCCCCAAAATCGAAATGAAACTAACACAGGAAAGTGATAAGATATATCGAATGAACAAAAACTAACACAAGTATGGAAACTGGTAATTTTTTAGATGGTTGACTTTAGCTTCTACCAAGTTCCCCAACTCCATACACTTGCATTGAAGAATCTACAAAGTGTCTAAATTTTGTCGCAAGTGTCGTAAGTGTCTCATTCATGTTTTCCAAGTGTCACATTGTGAACAAAACCATGAAAACACTTGATACAACCTCTAAAACATGTTATAAGAAGAAGCCCCATCATCTAACAATCAGAACAAATGTTTTTCTATGAGAATTTCTCATCTTGGAAACTTTTGGGAAGATCAACACTCTTCTTCTCATATACAGGGAGCACTAGCGCTCTTTTTTCACCTCACAGGGAGAGTTGTAGCGCTCTATGGCCCATTATAAGGGAGCACTGTTTTGGTTGAGCAAATATTGGAAGAAATCCTTTTTTCTTATAAAGACATCTATGAATGGATCGAGTTGGTTTGGCTCGAATATAACCCTTAGGTTGCATATAAGGGAGATATAACAACTATTGGAACCATATCCTCAACTAATTCCAAATATAACCAAGGTGATTGAGCCTCTCAAAGCCTATAAATGGAGGCATTCTCATGGTGAACAAGGAGAAAAAAATCAGCAAAGAATTTTTATTTTTATTTTGGATCTTTCGAGCAAGGGTTGGACGAGGAGGACTTGGAGAGGTTGTTGCAACATCATCTGAAGATTGTAAGTTTCCTTTTGAAGTTATCATTAATATAATTGGCCTATTTATTTCTAGTGTGTGTTTACATGTACTTGTCTATGCTTGTATGAATCTTCATAGATATATTGATTTTCTCCAATCCATTAGAGTAGTAGATAGTCGATTGTATCTTGTTATCCGTTGCATGTACTGTTCAGAACTCATAGAATGGATCAAATTGGACAAACTTTGAAAGTGAGGTACATGATACTCTCCCTCTTTTTCTCTTTTTAGATGGATATAATTAATCTATAGGAATGGTAGTGTCCAAAGGTAGTTTGTTGTCTTGGTAGAGGGGTCTGTACTCCAAGGGAAAATTCACCTATCTGCAGAGGAATTATTCTGTAACAAAAGCAGACAACGAGGTAGAGGAAGCCAAGAGGGAGAACCTAGAAGCCAAGAGGGAGAACATGGAAGCCGAAGATAAGGCAAATAAATCCACAAAAGGAAAGATCAAAGAAGAAGAGAAATTTGAGAAAGAAGAGCAAGAAAAGAACGAAGCATAGGAAAAGGCTGAAGAAATAGGGAAATAAAAGGAATAAGCTGAGCAATTGGCATAGAAAGTTCAAGTAGCGGTACAATAGTTATACAAGGAAGTACCAGAAATAGCAATGGTGGTCGAAGCCACAAAAGAAGAACAAGTAAAAAATATTAGCGAGGTCATTAAAGGACTTTGAAGGAAGGAAGTAAAGATAGAGTCAAACACAAGACTGGGGACACCACCAGAAGAAAGAACACAAAGGGAAAGGACAACATAGATAGCGGCGGTGTAGATTAAAATATTAGAACAAGAGTGTATAAATATATGTGAATAAGGAACGCGCATATGGACCGAGATGACAAACACTTCGAAGATGCAAGTGTAGGACAAGAAATTAAGGGTTGTGTAGGAACAAGAGATTAAGGCCACGAATCACGCAAATACCCTCCCACCAACCAAAAGGATCATGACACTGTTGGCTAACATGAAACCAATTTTTGTAGTGAAACAACTAAAAGAGGAACAATGGAATATCGCACAGGAGTTGTGACCATGATAGGATGAGGAACTCGAGGTATTTGAGGAATTAACTACTGCACAAACTAGCAGCGCAAGAAACCAAGGCCAAATTAAATAGCTTTATCGTGCGGACAATGGACAAAATTGTGAATAAGGAGGCTGAAGTCACAACAACAGTACAAAAAACAAAAGAGAGCCTTTATAAAATCATTGAGGCATGGAAGAGAATGACACAACAGGTCTAAGTGGCTCAGGACAGGCCATAGGTGAGTGTTGGGCGCCTTTTGGGCATGAAATTTGGATTAAGAACAATGAATAATAATTGACGCATAGAGAAAAGGTGCAAGATCAAGAGGATCAAGAATGAAGAGATAAGAAAGATAAGGGGATGGGGGATTATTATCAAAATAATCAGTAGGTGCAAACACTAACAAATCTCCCTAGATCCACCTGCATCTAGAACAAAACAGGACAGGACATGACTCTTTCCCTAAGTTATGACCATTGAATTATCTAGTAAGAAGGAACAAGTGACATACCTTTGTATCGCTTCCTTAGGTCTTTGTTTCTCTCACTTCGCTCCAGTGGTCTCGTGAGGTCAAGACCAAGACAACACAAACCAACAAAAGTGAAGATAGAAAAATGTATTCAATCGTCAACTTATGCATATGATCAAGGAATTACACAATAAAGTAGTAATAACTTTATGGGAAAAGGACATGTCGCTGTATCATATTAATCGAAAGTAGAAGATACAACCTGATCGCCTTGATGTCACAAGCTTCCTTTTGGTGACCCTTGGTTCCAACACACACATTTGCTCTGTCCTTGCATGAAGAAGATCCAATTTCTCTTGATAGACCTACTAGAGTCTCCAAGCTTCTATTCAAGCTGGGTTCTTCACACAATTCCTTCACCAATTCTTCAATTAATATTTCTTAACCTTTTCCATGAGAATCCTATCAATATATAGGAGAGGATGAGATGGTTACATGGATGAGAATGATCCCACCAAATCAAGGAAACCAATAAAATGATAACTATTTGAATGCCAACCCATTTTCTAGAAGATTCCCTTCTAGAACCCTCGAGACTTCTTCTCTTTTCCAAGCTTGAAAACAAGTTCGCACCCTATGTATACAGTACAGTGCAAGAAGTTCACACCCTAGTTGAAGGTGGCCTACGAGAATGGGTCATTCTCGCACCCTAGGCTATATAAGTAGCCTGTGAACTCACTTTGAAAATATGTTTTCTGGAAGGAGATAAATGCCACTTTTCTCAGGAGAAAGTTCTTGTTGGGAGCCTGAGTACACCATTGTTAATACACCACCAGGATGACCAAAATCATGTGTAACAGAATGTCCCCCAAATTATGAGGCCAGAATCAGTGACAACCGAAATACTTTGTAAATTGCATGTGTGTGTCAGAAAATAGGAGCGCACCTAATCGGAAACCTGCAAACAACCAAGCATCTGCAGAATATCATACTAGTTCTGAGGTAGGCATTCACATACTCAGATCATAGACTAATGACATCATAAACATAGGTCATGGCCACCAATCATACACTGTGGATCCATGCAAGAAATTTCAAATAAAGACAACATAGCCACGAGACATACAAAGTGGATCTATGAGTTAGCCAATTATACATATTCCATTGCAGCCTGGATCAAAGAGATGAGACCCAGGGTCTTCACTGTCACTTGAAAGTATGAATCTAACCATGTGATTACATGTGTTGAAGTCGAACATGGTAGAAACCACTTGATTACCGGTCATTGATGAAACCGTTAACAAGTAGGAGGGAAATAACTATTAATGTCAATGACTCCCAAGGTACACTAGTACAATCCACCGAATGTGAATAAATGAGTTGAGGTCGAACATTCGACAGAATCTCCCAATCAGGGGTCAATGATAAAAACCCACTGTCGAAAGAGAGGAAACCTGCCATTGAGGCATGCAAGTTCCAAGGTACCAAATGATTTCTAAGTCTTGTTTTCGGATAATGAGCTAGAGTCGACGGAACAAAACTCGTCACAGGAGGGCCTTGAAGTATCCCCCATCAATGACACGAAATGAGTAATAGATTACGAAGGAAGAACAGAGTATGATGTAAGTTGAATTGGACACAGAGAAGGCCGACACAGAGAGAACAGACAACTGCAGATGGCCGACTCAATTTCGGATGAACTCCTCTTGAACATATGAATGACATGACCAATGATTTGGTAGTACTGACTCAGAGACGACGTAGGGTATGACCTTGTAGCAAATCAAATGAGAGACAAATGGATTTCCCAAACCGCCTTCAGATAATGAATAGGGGGGTGTCATGTTCAAGAGCAACACTTACTACCAAAAATACGAATACGAACACATCCCTTTCCCAAAATTTCCCCCACCATTTCTAGCGAGTACCTCTTTATTTTTACGCAAGCTTGAGGAGGATAACATGTGCTTGTTGATGTAAGCTCATCCTTCAGATGAGTCCTTCGGAGTATGTTTAATTAACCATAGGAAGGAGTGGTTCGGTCCCATTATGGGTCTTTCGATGTTTGTTTAACGAGTCCAAAGATAGAAAACTCAAAGGTTTTTCATGATTATAGAGACTGGAAAAACACTTAAAAGAGAACTCTCTCAGTTCCTTTTTCGTAAAATAGTCCGATGAGACTGAAAAAGAGATAAATTATTGCTCAACAGATGCTTTCTTCAAATACTTTAACGAGCATGAAAATAGCAAGGTTGCTTAGCGATCTTTTCATGTTTAGAGAGTCTGAAAAGAGCTTAAAGAGGACTCCAGGGGGTTCCTTTTTCGTATAACCTTGTTGAGCTCGAAAAAGTGATAAAAGTATGCTCGATCACGTTCTCATGTATTTTCGAGTGTGAGAACGGACAAAGACTAAGCTCGAGGTTTTGTGCAAAAAACCATAAAAAACAACTTAAACATGCGATGAAAAGAGAAAAAATATCTGTATCCTTGTGTATGAACGTCGAAGTCATTACATCTGCAAAATTCGCACTCATAAGGGTATTAGGCATTAGGTTTAATAAATAAAACAATTATAAAAACCAATAAAAAGGGAAAAAAGTAAATATAAGTGGGTAAAAGTTCCTTTTACTATAGTCATTGAAATTTTGCCAATATTTTAGCCCCAAAACCCCTCTTTTTCTCTTGAATTTTGGTGCTCGATTGTGGAAGGTACGAGCATCCATTTGACAAACCATCTCTGGTAGTGATAAAAAATCTCCTTGTCTTCTATCTTTTCATGGTTCAATTTTTCATTTTCATTGGTAAAATTTAAGTTTTTGAGCTTGTTTTAGGGGTTAAACTTGTTGTTATCGAACTAATCAGTAGGTGCAGACACTAATAGATCTCCCTAGATCCACCTGGATCTAGAACAAAATAAGATAGGACATGAATCTTTCCTTAAGTTTTAGATATTGAATTTACTAACTAAAGATGGATGAGTGACATACCATTTAAATGTCGCTTCCTCTCACCATCGCCATCCTAGCTCTGTTCCTACGCTCATACAATGATGAACCTGCAAAAGAATGCAACCAACCAAAGTGATAGCAATAGCATAAACTCAATATAAGCCTATGTATGTGATCAAGGAATCATACAATAAAACACAACAAGATTTATAGGAAAGAATCATATTACTGTATCATATTAAATGTGAAAAAGAGATTACAACCATGGCCTTGATGTCGTAAGGTCCCTTCCAACTGTCCTTCATTCCCCACACACTTCTTGCTCCAAGGATTCTGAGACCATGAATCTGATAGCTACTCACAATCTATCTTGACAAAGAAAATCTCAAAGTCACTCCAACCAAGCTAATAATTCCAAGCCAACCAAAGCTAAGCTCAAGAACCCCTTCTCCATGAGAGCTCCTCTCCTTTTATAAGTTGAAGAGGATAAGGTGAGGAGGTTAGGATGATCCCACTAAATCATGAAAGCGAGTAAGATCCAAACCATTCGGATGCCACCTCACCATGGAAGTTTCTCCTTCTAGAAGATTCAAGAAAACGCTCGTTTTTCCCACATGTAAGCATTCTCACACCCTGCTTATAGTGAAACCTATGAACTATTCGCACCCTAGCTATGATGCATCCTACGAGAATCAGGCATTCTCACACCCTAATACATAGGTAGCCTGTGAACTTCCTTTTTTATAAGGTTTTTACACATGAAAATGCGACTTCTTTTCTCAGGAAAAGTTCTTCTCTCTTCTCTCTTCAGGAACTCAGGCCACTAACCTCTCTGAAGGCAACAGATAGGGTTACATCATTAACGATCATAGGGATGACGAAAATAATGTGTAACAGAGAGCTCCCCAAAGTATGAAGTTAGAACAGAGTGATAGCTAAATACTTTGTCGAGTGTGTGTAGAGAACAAGGAACAGTCGGTCGGAAACCTACCAACAAACAAGGAAATACAGTACAATAATATATCATCACTGAGGTAGGCATTCTCATACTCAAAATACAAATGACTCAAGTCATAAATGTCGACATGCGAAGATCCATGTCAAGTAAGACAGGTCATGGCCACCAAACATACACTGTGGATCCATGCCATTATGACTCAAATCTGAACATAGCCACCAAAAATACACTGTGGATCTATGTGTTAAAGATTCAAATTTTAACATAGCCACTAGACATACAATGTGGATCTATGCAACAGTACACTGAATATACTCCAATGCAACCTGGAACTGTTAGAAAAATATCCAGGGTCTTCATCTCTATCACTCTATAGTACGAATCTAACCATGCGAATACATGTGCTGAAGTTGAACATGGTAGAAACCACTTGATTACTGGTCATTAGTGTATACCGTTAACAAGTGCGAGGGAAATCACCATTAATGTCAATGACTCCCAAGGTACACTAGTACAATCCAATGAATGTGAATTAATGAGCTGAAGTTGAACACTCAGTGGAATCTCTCGATCAGGGGTCAATAATGAAAACCCACTGTTGAAAGTGAGGAAACCTGCCATTAAGGCATGCAAGTTCCAAGGTACCAATTGGTTTCTAAGTCTAATTCCTGGATAACGAGTTGAAGTCGACAGGAAAAGACTCGTCATAGGAGGGCCTTAATGTATCCCACATCAATGACACAAAACAGGTAGCAATATTTGATGTAGATCAGAGTAACAAGTGATTCAGGAGTAACTCGGGGATGGCCGACACAATAGAAGGCTTAAGGACTATAGAAATAGCTGACACAATAGAAGACTTTCTGGGTTGAATTTCACTTCGAACATATTGACGACACGAAAATTGTCTTGGAAATACTGACTCAACAACAAGGATCACAGACCAATTTGTAATCTTATAGGAGTATGATCAAAAGACAAGTAGATTTTCCAACCTAGACATAAGGCGAGTGAAAGGGTGTCATGTTCAAAAGTGACTCTTTCATGGAATACAGGTTTAGACACAATTCTTTCCCAATTTTTCCCCCACCATTTCTGGCGAGTACCTCTTTATTTTTATGCAAGCTTGAGGAGGATAACATATGCTTGTAATGTAAGCTCATCCTTCGGACAAGTCCCTCAGAGTATGTTTAATGAATCCTAGGAAGGAGTGGTTCGGTCCCATTGCGGGTCTTTCAATGTTTATTTAACGAGTCCAAAGAAATAAAACTCATGGGTTTTTCATGTTTAGAGAGTCTGAAAAACACTTAAAGAAAACTCAGGTCCCATATGGGCCTTTCAATGTTTGTTTTATGAGTCCAAAGAAAGAAAACTCATGGGTTTCATGTTTAGAGAGTCTGAAAAACACTTAAACAAAACTCTCTCAGTTCCTTTTTTGTAAAGTAGTCTGATGAGACCGAAAAAGAGATAAACTATCGCTCAACAGACGTTTTCTTCAAATACTTTAACGAGCGTGAAAAGAACAAGATCGCTTGGCAATATTTTCATGTTTAGAGAGTCTAAAAAGAGCTTAAAGAGAACTCCAGGGGGCTCCTTTTTCGTATAACCTTTACGAGTCCAAAAAAGTGATAAAAGTAT
>JASDQU010108438.1:0-71312 GCA_032191745.1 Picea mariana | reverse complement strand
TTGAAGGATTTGTTTGTGATTGTATCCCATATTAATTCAAACCCCTTTTTGAGTAGTCGCATAAATCCACGTGTTATCTCAGCATAGTTTGGGATGAAGTGACAAAGAAAGTTTGCTTTCCCTTGCAAACTTTGTAACTGGAGAAGTGTAGAAGGAGGAGGGAGATTAAGAATCACCTCGACCTTTAAAGGATCTACCCTAATCCCTTGACGCAAAACAATAAAGCCTATAAGTCGCCTGGATTCCACACAGAAAATGCACTTGTGAGGATTCAAGCATATATGGTAAAACTGACAGTGGATGAAAATGGCTCGGAGGTGGATTGGACGATCAACTCGACACATGGAATGAGTGGGTAAGTCATCAAGATATGGCTGCATGTTGTGCTTGATATCATGGAAGGCATAAGACATAGCACGTTGAAAAGTTGCATCATCATTCTTTAGACCGAAAGGAAGTTTTCGATAGATGAAAGTGCCCCAAGAACACATGAAAGCATTTTGTGTTGATCCTCAGGAACAATATTGATTTCATTATATCTGGAGAAACCATCCATCAGAGAGAAGATTTCACTTTCGACGCAATCGTCGACAATCTAGTCAACGAATGGGGTAGGAAAGTTGTCCTTAGGATAAGCTTTATTAATATCCCTATAATCAACGCATACGCGGATTGTGCCTTGTTTCTTGTCAATCGGGACAAGATTGGAAACACAGTCAGTGAGGGCCACCAGGTAAATAAAGACGACTTTGAGAAGTTTCTCAACTTCAAGCTTAATAGCGACTGCTTTACATGGGTGAACGGGACGAAGGCGTTTTCGGATGGGTTTAGCATCTGGGTATGTCTTGATCCCATGTATCACAATGTCAGAGTTGATACCCAACATTTTTTCTTAGCTCTAGGTGAAGATGTCACGAAATTATTTGAAAAGTGACTTATAGGTGATGATTTCATTAGGGGAACACGAAGCTCCGATATGCACATTTTCAATAATTCCAGGTTTGATGGATATGTCGAGGGGAATAGTGGGTGAGATATTGCCTAAGTTCCCTTTGGAAAACACATCATGTGTGGACTCGGGAATGGTTGAAATGACAACAATGGTCGATGGAGTCGATATCCATTGGTAGCTCTCGATGGTGTGTTATTCTAGGAAGAGGATGGAACGGTGATGTCCATTGTTCCAAGGGGTGTCTTCCATGCCAGACATAATCATATTGTCCATGGGAAAGATGATGCAGAAAGGATCTGGAGATAATTCACCAAGAGAGGGGGTAGAGGGGGTTGTCGATTGAATGGCCTGATAGGTGGATTCGACTGGACTTAAAGGCATTGCATCATTGTAATGAAGATGATCTCAAAAGTTGGTTACCATCCAGGGGTCGTGAGACTTAGGGGTTCCCTGAATCGATTTGGATATCATGTTGATTGAAGCAACAGATGAGTGTGGAACATCGGTTGGTGGAATGGGGAAAGTACCCATTAACGAAGAGTCTTTGAGAAGACCTACACCGACGTTCTCATAACCTGGTGGGGTTTTAGTGATGAACGATATGTTGCCAGTATGCATATCTGAGTTAAAGAAGGCTAATTGGTCGACGGTGATTACCTTTCCTTGATGTGGGAAGCGTACAACATGAAAAAGAGTCGACACAACTGTGTGCATGGAATCGATCCAACTACGACCAAGCAAAAGATTGTAATCGAGAGGAGCGTCAAAGACTTCCACTTCAACTTGGACAGTTTTGCCTTCTAGCATAATTGACAACGAAGGAAGGACACCGTAAGGCTTGAAACCGGAGCCATTGAAGGCTTTGAGTGTGTTATGGGATTCAGTCAAAGAGGGAGAGCCGATGGCTTTCCAGTAGGTAATAGACATGACAGACATCAAGGCACCCTCGTCGATAATGGTTCAACAAATGTTTTTGTCAGAGACAATTACTTGGATCTGGAATGCAAGTTGAGGGGGTAACCTTGGAATGTGATCTTCCAAGTCAAAAATTATTAAATTCGTGTCTTTCGAGTCGATACCACCGATAGATTTCAACAGTGCCTTCCATTGTGTGGGAAAACTTTGAAGGACTTCGAGGGCTGACATCACAGAAGGTGCTTGGGATAGGTCTTCAACAATGCTATAGTTCTGGGCAGTACGAGCATGAGGATTGAAATCTGATTTTCGAATGACGCCGTTTGGAGGGGGTCGAAAAACTATGTCAAGGCTCGGTCGTTCGAGATGAAGAGGATCGTTGGTAGGTGGAATCATAGGAGAGAGTTGGACCAATGAAGGAGGTATATCATCAACCTTCTCTTTAGAGGGAGAATAATATTTGGCTCGAGTGGTCAGTGCGATGTCATTCTTCTTTGAATCGCCAGTACACATCAATACATAGGATGTAGTAGAAGGGGAAGGTTGGTCATGAATGACCAATTGAGCCTGTTGTTGAGAGGGGAAGGGTTAGGAAAAAACGACCGGAGTAGGTGGTTTCGGGGCCCCTTGAAGGAACTTAGTAACCTCGGCACGTCGTGGAAAATCCCTCATGTAGTGATCATCACCGCAGATAATACAAGGGTATCGGGGTTTGCACTTATCCCTATTGTCAACAGGTGGAGTTTTGGTTCTCTCTGCTTGCGAAGTATTTTTTTCCTCCTTATTCTTACCCTTTCCTTTTCTGCATTTGTTTTTACCAGCTAGGGTAGATTGAACTGCATTTACCTCAGAAGTCTTGCCGGCGGGAGGGGTAGGAGACGGAGCATTTTGAACATTAGAAGAGGCGAGTTTGGGGTTGTTGCTTGAGGTGGAATGTGGTTGGGCATGGAAAGTGCCAATCACACCACCGGCTGCATGAGAGGCAGCTAGAGTAGTTGAAGTGGTGGAAGTGGAAGGATGAGGTGCATCAGGGAGTAAGTCGTAAAGAGTACCCATTTGCGAGTAAATGAGTTCAAGGTATTGAGCATGAATTATGGCTTGTTCTTCCATGACAACTCCACCCATGGCGATGTCACGAATGATGTCATTCACAAATGATTTTTTGAACCACTCTGCCAGCAACTGATCGGGAAGTTCGAGTTTGATGAGACGTCGTCTTTGTCACCACTCATGAATGTGATCGGATATATGAGTGGCTTTGGTTTGTTTGAAAGAACTCAAAATCTTGGTCCTTGTTTAATAACGGATCGGTAACTGGTAGTGGGTGAGGAAAGTCGTAGCTAGGGTGTTGAATTTGGCGAAGAAAGCTCGTGGTAATTTTATATACCACTTCGCGACAGAACCCGTGAGAGTTCTTTGAAAAAGATGTAAATGAATAGAGTCATCCATCAAGGACTTGGATGAGCACCAGAGGTGAAAAGTCATGACATGATTGTTTGGGTCCTCTCCTTCTTTTCCATCGAATTTAGGGATGTCATATGGTAGCTTGGTTGGTATAGCGGGCCATTGGGGAGAGTGACAGATTGGATCATTTAAAATCCTCAACAGATCCGGAAGATCCAAAGTGGATAAGAAGGGTAACTGTCTATTCACATGCGGGTACTGGTGGCTTTGGGGAGGGAGTCCCGTCAGGAAACTAGTGGGACCATAAGCATTCTGCATATAATGCGAAGGCCTAGGCAGATTCGGTGGTTGTTGTAGAGGAAAGTAGCCCATGGGATTATATCCTTGAATACGGACGTGAGTTTGGGCATTCGAGCCCCAAATAGGATTGGACGTACCTAGATATGGTTGGCCTATACTAGGGGGTATAACAGATGTAGCTGGAAGCTGTTTCCCCCCAGTCGATTGGGGATTATGTTGTATCAGATGGTTCCAATACTGGGCCAAGGATGGAGGTATGTTTTGTCTGTAGGGTGGGGTCGGTGGGTGTTGTCCTCCAATCGGGGGTTGAGTTCTGATTGGGGGTTGTGCTCCAACTGGGATTTGTGTTCCAATAGGAATTTTCCCTACAAGGGGGGTTGAGTCAAACCTCCTTGGTGAAATTTTCCACCAACAGGAATCTGGTAATTTGGTGTGAATGATGGAATAGTGCCACTAGGATTAGTGTCATCGATAGAGGACGAAAAAGGTCCTCTAAAAGAGGGTTGAGGAAGTGTCGAAATGAAGCTGGGAGGAGAGTGCCCAGAAGAAGAGGGACCACCAGGAGTTCCGGATGGGGTTTGTGTAGGAGTGGGAATAGAAGCATTCAACACATGGTAATTAGGTGGAAGCATCAGGGTGACACTGGGCAAGAGCGACGTGCCATTTGGGGCTTGACTATCCACTATAATCTTGGTGTGAATACTCGTAGTATCTGTGTAATGGACCATTTCTAAAGGGATGGTCAAGATGTGGTCAGCTCGTGAAGCTTCTGTACCAGGAAAATAATAAGTAGTAGTAAAAGGTACTGCGTCTGGGTCAGAGGTTTCGGGGAACACAGGTGAGACGGTGATTTCAATGCCTGATCCTGCACCAAAGATATCCCATATAAAAATTCCAGTAGACCAAAAAGGTCTTGGCCCTTAGGTCCTGGAAAGGGTCTAGTTGGTGATCTAGAAGACAACACAACTAAGTCTCCAGAAGAATTCAGTCACATAATACGTCTCTCAGAATCGAGGTGAAGTTGAAAGTCCTCTCGAGAATTGGTAATTCGGAACCGTTCTAGAGAGTCAGTTCTTTCCACTTGTGGAGTGGTGACATCTTGGACTTCACTTTGTTGAGGGGAGCCCTCTGGTGAGCTTGTAGGCAGGGGTTGAGAACCTTCCAGATTTTCTGGAGGTAAGCCCTGCATTCTACGTGAAGGACATGGAGGGTCTATTGTGAACCAGTTACAAACTCACAAAGAAAATCCTGTGGTTAACTTGGGTAAACAAACAAGATGCGCTAGTAAAAAATCTAAGAAACAACACCAAGAAAACAAGACCTTCTAATTCTGAAGTCACTAGTTGGTGATGAAATCCAACGTCACAACAAGGAGACAAGAAGGGGCTGGGCTAGGGTGGAAAATTTATGTTGACGACCTACTTAACAAACTTACACCCTGGTGCAAGCTCCCAGACATAATCGTGGGTATACCCTCCAAGGAGCCCGAGTGAGTTTGCCCAACGTTGATTCCAGGTACCATGAAGACTTTCCCCTTCACAGTCACCTTGTGTAAGACCGTAAGAAGATAGGCCACTAAGGTTACCACTGACAACAATGAATCCTGGGGGGACAGTCGACAGTCCGATCCACATGCAAGGGCAGGGTATCTAGCCCGAAATCAACTTGAGAGGCTTCCACTCATCATTGTGGGTATACCTCCAAGTGACCCCCATAATACATGCAATCTCTACACTAATATCAATGAAGTGGGGTGAGTAACTCTGTCAGTGTCAATGCGGCCTCGTGTTTGACCCTTGTGTGAGAAGGGATTCCCAGGACAAAATGTTGTAAATGGAATTTGACACTCCTTAACACAAGATGCTATTGTGTGTTTTGTGATTTTGAGAATGTATCTCTTTGCCTATTCCAAAGTGCTAGCCTAGCTAATTGTTGGTGTAATAGAGTCCTAGAAAAGAGTTACTAGTTAAATTTTAAAATTCCACAATATTATTTAAGGGCTGTTGTTACTCAAAGGAAACAGAGGTGAAACTGATGTTGTGTGAGACTCTGACCCAATAATGCATAGATAGGAATGAAATATATCAATTTTTTTTCGATGAATTCTATGTATGGGAGGGAAAGAGAAGTGTTCCAGAACAATCTTGAACTACGACACACAACCTTCTTTAAAATGCAATCTCAATGAATCATGTAACAATGACAATTCTCTATTTGTTCTCTTTCAACAATTTCAACAATTGATTTTCAATATTTTCAAAACAAAAATTCTTTTAAAAAGAAAAATGTTTTTTACTTTTCAAAAAGATCTACACCATGGTGGTGAAAGTAAGGAAAACCAATAACTAATGAATAAGCAATAAACAAAAACCCAAACCAATCTTTCAATGGAAACAAAAAGACAAGTAGACAAGACTAGTCTTTTCAATTGCATGAGAACAATGATCTTCCAAGTAATGAGAAAATGAGAAAGACACACAATCCCAACTATCAAACCGATCACCGACTCCTAACCAAACAAGTACTCAGATTCTAGGATCCGAGATTACATCTTTTCTAAGAAAAGCCAAGAGATGAGAGTTGAGGAAAATATAGACAAGAAGAGCCTTTGATTTCTGAAGACTGATCATGCACAAAATTCGAAGTCAAGAAAACATCAACTAGTGGTCCAAGAAGTTCTTTTCAGAAACCTATACTGATCTGGGCATCTGAGCATACAAAAACCTTAAATCCAAAAAATTTAAAAGAGGCTTCACAGGCTATCAGTTATGTACAGTGTGAGAATGGAGCATTCTCATAGGCTGGCTTGAAGCAGGGTGCGAGAAACTCACACTGGAATGAAAGGCAGAGTGCGAGCTCAAGGGATTCTCGTAGGCCACTGTGGGGTTTAGTGCGAGAAGGCCTGAAACTAGGCAAAATTTTGGAAAAAGACAAAAAATTTGAAGGGACTTCTGGACCTAGAGAGTCTGTCAAGGTGTCCTGAAGACTTAGAGATTGATAGAAATGAATAAAGGTAAGGCAAGAGAAAATGGCCAAGGAAAAAAAACCAAAAACCACTAAGAAATGGGTCGATCCCCAGTGGAGTCACCAATTTTGTTATCGGACTAATTGGTAGGTGCAGACACTAACAGATCTCCCTAGATCCATCTGGATCTAGAACAAAACATGACAGGACATGACTCTTTCCCTAAGTTATGACCATTGAATTAGCTAGTAAGAAGGAACAAGTGAAATACCTTTGTATCGCTTCCTTAGGTCTTTGTTGCTCCCGCTTCGCTCCGGTTCTCTTGTGAGGTCAAGACCAAGACAACACAAACCAACCAAAGTGAAGATAGAAAAATGTATTCAATCATCAATTTATGCATATAATCAAGGAATTACACAATAAAGTAAGAATGAATTTATGGGAAAAGGACATGTCGCTGTATCAGATTAATCGAAAGTAGAAGATACAACCTAATCTCCTTGATGTCGCAAGCTTCCTTTCAGTGACCCTTGGTTCCAACACACACACTTGCTCTATCCTTGCATGAAGAAGATCCAATTACTCTTGATAGACCTACTAGAGTCTCCAAGATTCTATTCAAGCTAGGTTCTTCACACAATTCCTTCACCAATTCTTCAATTAATCTTGCTTAACCTTTTCCATGAGAATCCTATCAATATATAGGAGAGGATGAGATGGTTACATGGATGAGAATGATCCCACCAAATCAGGGAAACCAATAAAATGATAACCATTCGAATACCAACCCATTTTCTAGAAGATTCCCTTCTAGAACCCTCGAGACTTCTTCTCTTTTCCAAGCTTGAAAACAAGTCCGTACCCTATGTATAGAGCACATTGCGAGAAGTTTTCACCCTAGCTGAAGGTGGCCTGCGAGAATGGGTCATTCTCACACCCTAGGCTATAAGCAGCATGCGAACTCACTTTGAAAATATGTTTTCTGGAAGGAGATAAATGCCACTTTTCTCAGGAGAAATTTCTTGTTGCGAGCCTGAGTACACCATTGTTAATACACCACCAGGATGACCAAAATCATGTGTAACAGAGATAGGAAGGAATAAGATCACACAAAATGTGGGAAAACCAGGTGAGCATGAGTTGTATCTAGATCACAATGTGGTTTCACCAGCCGAGCATGAGTGGGAGCCAACTCATTATTAGCTAGCAAGAAAACCTAAGAAAAAAGGGAGAACAGAAGAGGAATAAAAAAGTTAGTGGGTGCAAAGTTTAAAGTAGAGATCAACGATAGTAGCAAAGGTAGAAGCAAAAGCAGAGAGTCATTTGTTGTGAGTCTAGGAAATTCTTTGTAAGGAATCCATGATTATAACCAGAATAATGTGTATTGAACACTGATTGTAGCACAAAGCACAACTAGATTACCTTAAATATAATAAAGAAGCAAATCTTTGTGGACGTATTTCAAGAGGGGGTGAACCATGGTAACCTTGTGTCAAATTATGATTTGGAATGGTCATTCATGTTGCAATCTATTAATTCATCCATGTATGATGCTAATTCATTTTTTTTTTTATGTTGAATGTGTATCTTTACTGATAATATTGATAGATTCATGCGATGTAATGTTAAATGTATGTTTAACTACTAATTGATAAGATTGTAGACTGATATGCATAAATAAGTATGTAACGAGGTAAGATTAGCTAGGATCTAGTGCATAAGAGGGTATTTTAGATATGACAGAGTATGTCTCCCCTTGTTCCCTCACCACTGTAGAATATTGGTTCCTGCAATCCCCATAAAGATACCTCGGGTGAGACTTCACCTATTCGCAAGTGATGTCAAAAGGGCTAGTATTTGTAGGGTTTTGTTGGACTAATTAACTTGAATACAGGGTCTTGAACCTTACCGTGTGCATGCCCCAACAATACATTATGTATAAATTTAGTATGGGGGGGGAATTTTTTTCCCTCAAATGGGAAATTTTAACGGGGGTTGTTGCAGGCACACTACAAGGTTAGAAGATATTTCCTTGGTAACCCTTTCAAGTGGAGAGTCTCACCCTTCTTTGGTCTTGTAGTAGCCTTTTTATTCCAACAAACCCTAAAAAGTGCTTATCTAACCCTTCAAAAATACTATCATTCACTCAAGAAAAGAATAGATACATAAATAGCTCCTTAAACAAGTTTTATCACTAATCTCCAATGACTTGAAATGGAGGAGGAATATTCCTTTTATGGGTGAATATCCTCCTCAAATGTAGTACAATACAATGTGATAGCTCAATACCATGAGATCAAAACCATTACCCTGGCCAAAACCATGGGAAAATACAATAAATTATCTAATAAATCCATCAAAACCCTCCAAGATCCAAATGACACTCAAGAATGGTCCAAATACAATAATAAATTCCACATGTGTGGGATATAGAGATAATTAAGGTGTTACCCTAAAAAATAGTGCCATCATCCAATCAAAAAAAAAGAGGGGTTAAACATGGTCCAAAGACCTCAAACCTCCACCAACTAACTCTCTCAAACCAACGAGTGGTCCAAATGGGAGATAACAACCTCAAACTGATGACATAAATCCTCACACGTGTGAGGTTCCCAAGTAAAAATTCAACAATAAAGGCACATGTGGCCTCCTCTACATAGATCTCTTCAAGTAGACAACAATAAATCATGTCGTTTCATCACAAGTTCCAAATAACCACTTGTAACTGCCTCTATTATCTATAACCAACTACTCCAGTGCATTGATAACTCCCACATGTGGTCCAAGGAGAGATAAATAATGCATGAGTGTGAATGAAATGTCCAACTGAGCAAGGGGAATGAATTTGAGTAGTCCATGTGCCATGTGTGGTGACATGGCATCCCTGTCATGGCTTGATGCACTGTCATGGATCCCAATGTAGTGACATGTATCCCAATGCGACATTATATATTCCAATACAATGTGACCGATATTGAGGCATGTTACACATATCCCAATGCACAATACCCACTTGAAGTGATGGGTCTAGCCTCTTATCAATCCATTAGGTTCTATAACCTAGTGAAATCTCTTAAAACAACATAAAAAAGAAGAGTTTGTTTTAATATTTTTCTTAGCCTTACCAAGGGGAACACTATTAACCTTTATACATGCACCAAGTACTAAGACAAATAATATTTCCTAAGTACCTAGGTGAAAAATAGGAACAAATGGGTAATAATGATGAAAGGGAGGGGGAAAGAAATTCATGTGATGACCTTGCAAGTCTTAGACATGAATAAGTATTTTTATTCATTTGTTCATTCATATAGCTTTCACGTGCTGGGATTTTTTATATAATAGACTTTGAGATGGATCTTAGAATTGAGTTACCTATCATAGAAACTATTTATTACTAACCCTTTATGCATATTTATTTAAGTGTTCATTTTATTGAACACACCCCTTTTTATTTAGATATTCATAAACAAGATAGGGACTACGGGAATTGGCCTGATATCTAGGTGGCATTACTAAAGATTTTATTTTTGAATTTTGACTTTATCTCTTCACTATAGCCTATTTGGATTTATTGATTTATGATTTTGTCATTTGGACCTTTTCTTTTCACCTTTGAGAAATCATACATCATCAGAATAAAATATTTTTATATGGATTGAATGGATGATAGAGGGAAGGTGGAAATGACTAGTATGGTTAGAATGTGGAGAAAACTATCTAGGATAGTTACCTATTAGTATAGACTGACCTGAGATATAGCACACTTATAAAAGAAAACATGTTCCTCGAGGTATAACAAGGAAAATAAGAAAACTATGTAATATTATGGAGTTCTATTAGATATCATTATTTGTTTACCACTTTCATGGCTATCTAGTAAGTTATAGCATAGCATCCAAATGAACATCAATACATGGGAAAATAAACATGTTGAATCCATACTATACCATCCACAGTGCAATCTGTCATTTGAGGAGTGAGGGAGGAAGGTGAGATGCACTATAGTTGAGCTAGCATGATCAAATATTTGATGGACATCAAGAGAAACTGTGTGTGGATATGGATAAGATGATCACAACATCTCATGCAAGTAGAAACATGACACCCTTGTGAGGGTACCTCCTAAATTTGACATTTTTGTGAGGGTACCTATGAAAGTTGACATTTTTGTGAGGGTACCTATGAAATTTGTCACCCCTGAGGGGGGAAAATATTTCTCCTACTCAGAGACATTCACTCTATCCTAGAGTGTATGTGAACTCTAGAATCTCACATAGACTTGTGATGTACACACCATCTAACTGAGAAAACAACATCAAATTCAGGGTGAATCTACCACCCTATTTAGAATAAAAACTACATTGTAGAAATCAAATTTGTTTACTAATTCTAAATGGGAAAGTAAAGTAGGAAAATGTATGCAGGACATTATTCTAAGGGAAATCAAATGCATTAGGAAAATCAAGAAATGCATTAAATTAAACACATAAATGAAAGGAAAACATGCATGGAAAGCAAAAATACACTCTAAAGTACTAATCAAGAGCTTATTCATGCAAGATTATGAAAAAGTGGATAATTTAAAGTCTGTTTAGTGAAATCACAAAGCTAATGCAACCATCTAATGAGATCATCATCCCTTGGAAATCCATTCACGTGTTGGAAAAAGAAATGGATCAAGGAAGATTTAGTGATAGAGGGTAAGGTTCAAGGTAGGATGATGGTCTTGAGGCACATACTTGATACCTAACTTCAAATGCAAAGATGTATCACACTTCTCAATCCAATAACATAGGGGGATAATGTAATCAGGTGGAAAAGGAAGCTCCAATTGCAGTTATAGTTGAATCTCCTTGTCTGCTATTGTCAAAGGAAAAAAATCACCAACATGATTTAAGGTTGATCTCTCTTGCTCAGAACATCCTCGCAAAATTTGATTATGAAATTATTCCAAGTGACTAGTCTTATTCTAAACTTCATCCTTGGCTTCATTAACCTCATGTGCTATATAAAATTCTAGGATTGCATGACTACTCAAGTTTTCTCTCACCATGCTCATGGATTCATTCCTAGGTTGATTAGGGTATTCAACATGATATATTCTATACTTTTCCCTATTGATCCTCATCAAAGTTCTATCTTCCATGGGGATAGTAACCTATGATAGGTCCATCTATAAACACCCCCCTAAGTAAGAAACAAACTTTCTCGATAAAAGCATCCACCAAGAGTCTGGGATATCGATGACAACAAAAAATATAAGAATAACAAAATCCAATGATATGGATTGGATCATTTTATTATTTTTCATCTATCTTAATGCTTTATGGGTGAAAAAATTAGAGGAATTATCTTGCAAAGCCATTTTGGCAAGTTGGTCCCAATTTGGAAATTTGGGTCCAAAAAACCATTTGAAATATTCCATGGCCATTTTGAGGCATCCAACGACATTTTTTTATGGTCCAAACCTTAATACGGACCAAGTGGATATATTCTACAGATAGTTTTCTTTACAATAGTGAAAGAATCACCTCAATTAGTGTTTGTATGTGAAAGTTATGCCTCCCACAAGTTGACTTGTTGTATTGATCACCAGGGTGTGATTAGATGCCACGTCTGCCCCCATTATTTAACTATGTGGGGCTAGACACATAGTGGATTTTCCATAACATTCTATAAGGTCCAAGCCTGATCACTGTTTGAGGGTTGAGTAAATCAATACCATAACCCTAGATGACTATCATGCTATGTTAAATATTGGGTTGCTAGGAGGAGAAGAGGTTCATTTCTTTACTATTGTATTTTGTTCAATAACTAAGAAAATCATCTCAAAGTGGTATTTTTTGAGAATTAAAGATGAAAAGAGATTATGTAGTAACCACACATGCCACAATTTCAAAGGAAACTCCACAAAGAGTGCCTCTTTCTTTGTAATTTCATTTGAATAAAAGAGAGAAGAACAAAGTCACCTTCCAGTTGGGTTTTCTCCCATATTGGGTTTCCCATGTCACATCTTGTTTTTAATTGTGGATGGTGTGTGAGTATTTATTAATGTTCTATATTTTTTTAATTTCAACAATTTCATACATTTTAAGAATAAAAACCAATAATTAAAGAATCTAATATCTAAAGGAAAATTAACCTTCACAGTAAAGATTTTAGTATTTTATTAGATCTATTGTGAAAAAATTTTCTAGTGAAATATCCAAGACAATTTACATATTATATTGGTATCATAGAAGGTTTTCTTGGGGAATTTTTGGAAAGCTGTAGAGATATAGGAACCATTTCAAGAATAAATTCATAGAAGCCTAGCCATGCCCGACGAGTTTGCTCATAAAAACACTTGATATCCAATAGAGAAGAGATTTGTGAGGCTGGAAGAGAAAGTTGTTGACATATCTCACAATATGTCCCTCCTCATGGTCGATATAGAAAGTAAGATCAAACCCTTCATAGAAGTTGTAGGCTCGAACTTAGATATCATATCAAATAGGGAATTAGAAAGAGTAGCCAAGTTCCAGTGCCATAAACCCTTCACAATCCCTATTCAAGATGGAATAAAAAGTGGACATAAAGTCATACCAAGGTGATATCGGTGCATTAAAAATGAATCATTGGTTGCAACAAATAGAATTTTATTTCAATGTTCACCATATTGATGAAAAAAAAAAGATATCATTTAATTTGGTGGAAAAGATATACAAAAACACTTAGGATAGAGGGTGATCCACTAGTAACTAGGTGGGAGGACCTCAAAACAACTATCAAGTCCCAATTATACCCTATTGGGTATGTAAAGGATGGCCATCATGTTGGGTATCTCTCCCAAGAACCCAATTGTAATCAAGTATATGGGGGGTCTACATAGCCATCTATGAAATAAAGTGATGCTTTTCAATATAAGGATAGTGGATGAGGTGTGTTTATAGGTACAATATCTAGAAAACACAGGCCAAAATAAATGGAAGCCAAGACATTTCAAGAAGAAAGAGAACCAAGAATCTTCCAAGGAGGGGAAGAAGAAGTGGAAATGGGGAAAGGATAAGAAAATGGAAGCCACTACACATTAGTGCAAATATTTGAGCAACAATTGCAACCATTTCAATATTGATGGTCACACTAAGGAAAAGTGTTGGAAACTACATCTAGAGTTGAACCCAAAGAACCACAGGAATAAAGAAAAGAAAAATAATCTTCGAGCCACAGATTCAATAAATCAAGTTAAAAGAAGCTATAATGTTGATGCGAAGATTTTTTGGACATCAATGTAGAAGGAGGTGAATCTGAGTATACTTCATCACCAAGAAGAGAAGAAAATGACCAAGCTCTTCCACATCAATATTCAAGTCAAGATGACCAAGATAGATGTTATGTTCGACTCTGGCTCATAGGCTAATAGTAGAAGATATGGTCAAAAGGATTGGATTGGATATTCATGATAATCCTAGCCCCTATCCATTGGGTTTGATAAGCAAGGATGCAAAGATCAAGGAAATGAAATAGTGTAAAATTAAATATGTTGTAAGTGTTGATTTTATTGATGAAGTAAAATTGGATGTAATACATCTTTATGTATGTGGAATAGTGTTTGGAATCCCCTAAATGTATAAGAGGGATGAAATATTCATGTGGAGACTCAAATAATACCAACTAATAAAGGATGGGAATTCCTAGATCATCAATGTGCATAAAGAAAAGTCAAAGATATCACTGGTAAGTTCCAACCAAGCCAAGAAGTTGATTAGCTCCAGTAAGAAATATGTTTTAATTTTTTTAATAGAAAATCAGTTTGAGGGTGATTCGATAATAAAAAATGAATCCCTAGAGGGGTGTACTAAAAATCAGAAACATCAGTTGGAGGAGATTTTATAGGAATACAAAGGAGTATTCCAGGATGCTAAAAGGATACCACCCAAGAGGTAAGTGGAGCACAAAATACAGTTTCTATCAGACTCCCCATTGCTGAATATTGGGATATATCGATAGTCCATTATAGAAGAAAATAAAGTGAAGAAGTAGTTGCAATAGTTGTTGGAGAAGGGTTTGATTCGACCAACCACCTCATGTTGTGGGTCACCTATCATAATTGTACAAAAGAAGGATGGGAATTAGAGAATGTGTATCGACTACAGAGCATTGAACATGATTACACTAAAAAATCAATACCCTCTACCTAGGATTGATGATCTATTAGATCAGTTGCAAGATGAAAAATATTTCACCAAGTTGGATCTCAAATGGGTATACCACTAGGTACATGTTATGAAATAAGACACCTGGAAGATTTCCTTCAAGACAATGGAAGTTTGTACGAATGGTTGGTCATTCCATTTGGTTTATGTAATGCACCAACTGTATTTATGATAATAATGGATGATTGATTATTCCCATATCTAGATTCAAATTGTTATAGTCTATTTGGATGATATTGTTACACATAAAAAATACTCACTTTGATAGTGTCACAAGTGTCATCATTACAAGGTTCACAAGTGTCGCTTTTTTCTCACAAGTGTCGCAAGTGTTAAAGAAAGCATACTACCATGATGCCTATGTCATGCCTATAACGACATCAGGAGGACACTTGACACATGTCAAAAACTTGATTTGGAAGGGGAGGAAAGGTTAACTGGGCTCATGAACCTTTTTCCATCTGAAAACACTCAAAAAACTAAGCTTTTGAAGGAGAGTGCTCCCCTATACCTCTTCTGGGAGTGCTGGCACTCCCCCTTACACTATCTGGGAGTGTTATAAAGCTCCTTTGGTCCTTTTGAGGGAGTGCTAGAGCCCCCCTTAAGCCTAGTGGGGAGCACTGTAGCGCTCTGATGGCCCTTTTGAGGGAGCGCTACCTATTTTAGGCAGCAATTGAGTTGTTGAGATGAATGGGGGAACGATCTTTTCATTCTTAGAAGGCAGTTGATCTCAAATCCCTAGTCCAGCCATGATATTAGGGTAGATCCTCAACTAAAGGAGGAAAATCGTCACATTCCCCAAGGATATCTCAAGTTGTTGAGCCTCTCCAAGGCTATATAAGCAAGCTTTCTCATGGTGAAAGGGGACTGGAAAGAGGAGAATCACACCAAACTTATGATCTTATAAGTGGTGCTGGAATAGAGATATTTTGGAGCCAAGAGACCTATGATCTCATAGGGAGAAATCGGTGAAACTATCATCATTTGGATTGTGGATCTTTTTGAGCAAGGGGTAGACAAGGAGGACTTGGCGAAACTACTGCAATCCATCTATGGTTGTAAGCAATGTTTTGTCCTCATTAATATAATTTGCTTGGCATGTTTCTTTCTAATTCATGTTCAATCTCACATGAATTTGTCTCTTTAGTAGATATATCTATTTTAGACTAATATTGATAGAGTAGGAAGTGGTCGTACTTTGTTTGTCTATAGGATCCATCGAGGAGCGAAAGATCAGAGCTCAACTCGGAGCGTGCAGGGACAAACACCAGTAAAAGGTACTTCTCTTCTCCTTCCTTCTCACACACTACTCCACCTAGATCTAAAAGGAAGTCAGTGACCATGATAAGCACTTTTTGTCTTATAGTTAAGAGTCTAGCTCGTTGAGGATATCTACCTGTCCGTAGGGAGATTTTCCTTCAACAGAAACTGGCGACTCCACTGGGGAATCGAATCAAAAATTTTGGTTTTGATTTTTCCTCATAGACCTTGTATTAACCTTTGATTGTTCTTAGGACTTGTTCATTACTTCATATCTGATTGCATTGGTTGATTGACTCTTCACTCCATCACACTCAGCTTGATTGCAAAAAATTCCATTGAAATTTTGGGTTTTTTGGACTTTTTATGAGTTTTTTGAGCCTGGCGCCCCCCTGCCCATGTTAGCATAGCACCAACACTCCCTGGTAGTGTTAGAAAGAGATTTATAACGCTCTGGTGGCCCTTATACCAGAGTGCCATCCTTTTTTTGCCCAAAATCTCTTCAAAAATTGCATTTTTGGAGGTCCAAACCCTATTTTTTCACTTGTTGGGCTATTTTATGATTGAATGATTCTTCCTTTGACCTTTGACATGCTTCCTCCTGATAAGTAAACACCTTTTTGTTCATATTTGATGCCCTTCTTCATTCTTTTTGAGTTTTTGCTGTTGAGAGCTTGAAATCGATCCCCTGCTTTCTTCTCTCCTATCCGACTGAGCGGGAACTCTAGTGAAGGACATTAGAAGTCTGTGACTCTTCTCATTTGGTTCTTTGAGGTCATCTAATCCAATTTCTTTCTCCTGTTTGACTGCAAAAGGGTGTGTGGTTTGTGCGAAATCTGCGTTTTCTTGTCTGAATCTCCTTGATCTGAAAGGGTAGTTTGGAAGGACAAGTTTTTCATTGAATTGATCATCATTCGCATGAAAATGACAAAAGTATATCTTAATGAGTAGTTTGCATATTAGTTTGCATTTCCAAAATGTTGTAGCATCATATTGGATTTGATTGAGAACAAAATTGATTGAGGGAATTCCTTGTCAAGTGTTTGATAGTGAAAACGACTCTTCCTCTTTCCCTTAAATAAGTATTCATTGAAAAGAAACAATTGCTTATCATACTTCATGCATATTTTTGGGAATTGAGTCATCATTCCATCAGTTTCACTTTCGTACACCCTCTGAGTAAAAAACAACCATTAAAATCAATGCTTAACTAAAATATATCAGACTTTTTACATCTTTGTTAGAAAACCTACATTAGTTTAAGGTGTAGGGCTTTGGAATAGGTTGAAAGCATAACTATCCAAAGCTATCAAATGAACTTAGTATCTTGCAGTAGGGAGAGTTAAATCCAATTGTCGTATTAGCTTGCTGGGATCCCCCTCTCACATAGGGGTTACGCACGAGGTCGCATTCGGGTGAGTTACGAAGATTATCCCTCTGTGGCCCAACTGCTTGTAGTGGTCAAATCGTATATTGGGTGTCACTGGAAGGTATACCCACGATTATGTGTGGGAGCCTTTCAAGCTGATTTTGGACTTGTTAGCCTGCCCATACATTCTGACTGGACTATCGATTGTACCTGCCCCAGGGCTGACTACGAGTTGGTGACCTTACTAGCCACAATCTTTAGGGTCTCATACAAGGTGACGGTGAAGGGAAGTCTCATTGTACCTGGAACAGACGTTGGTCAAGCTCACTTGGGCTCCTTAGAGGGTAAATCCATAATTACTGCGTGGAAGCTTGCACCAAGGCATAAGTCCGTTAAGTAGGTCGCCAATGTAACTGATCCACCCGCTCTATCCCCACCCCTTCCTATTTTGATCTCGCGACGTTGGATTTCATCACCAACTAGTGGTTTCATCGTAGGAAGGTTTGTTTGATTGATTGCTTCTCAGATTCATAGCATGTGCTGTTTGTTTTACTTAGTGGACCTTAGGTTGGGTCAGTGTTAATGGCATCGAATCATGGGAGTACCAATGGAGGAACCCCTTCTCCTGGGGAACCTTATACCTTTCCTTCATTTGGAAACTTTGGTCCTCCATATGTTGCCACACTAAGTCTTCCGGGACTCACTATTGGATTACCAGTTTGGTTGTTCCCCACTCTGGTGATCCTGAATCCTCCCAATGTTTCAGTTGCACCTAATACTTTGGATGTCAATACACCACCCACACATCAACCTCATGTTGAATTTTTGCCTTCTTCGTCCATCAAGTCTTCTTCCATTTCTCCTTCTTTGCCTAGTGAAAGCTCTAAAGCAAGTAGCCAGGTTGATCAGAAGAAGAAGAAATGGAAAGAGAAGAAGAAGAAGAACCCGAAAAGGACAAAGGCCCCAACAACATCAGATGTTGTCTCTAAGAAACTGGTTACTGTTAATAGTACTGGGAGTGTTGATGAGGTCAACAAGATTAAAAGGAAGAATCCAAAACCCAAATTCCCTTACAGCCTTTGTAAGGGTGACCACTTTCTGAGGGATTGACCTGGTCTTACCCAGGTCTTAGAAATGTGGTCCTCCATGTCATCGGCCTTTGTCGGTCATGTCGATGATACCCCATCAACTAGTGATGTTCAGGTTTGTAAGAAGAAGCAAACTATCAAGTTCCCTTGCATGTTATGTAAAGGTAATCATTACTCTCACCTTTGTCCTCGCATGGACGAGGCTTCTTCTCTTTTGGAAAAACTTCAACTTCCAAGAGGTTATCGTAAGCTTTCCTTCGACCCATCGTTGGTTGATGGACTGGTCAATCCAGTTCCATCCCCGGTCAGTCCGGTTGATCAGGTGGTCAATCTAGTTTCCTCCTCAATTGAACCACAAACCCAAGTAGCTAATCCAGTTCTGTCATCGATCAGCCTCACTCTTCATCAAAAGAGTGACATCCAAGTGACTGATCCAGTCCCTTCCTTGGTCAGTCCCACTCCTCCTCTGAAGAGTGCCAAAGTGGTCGATCCAGTTTCACCATCGGTGATCCCATTCCTCCATTGAGGAATGTCAAAGTGACTGATCTAGTCCCTTCTTCGGTCAGTCCCACTCTTCCTCTGAAGAGTGCTAAAGTGGTCTATCCAAGTCCACCATTGGTTGATTCGATCCAATCATCAGTTGATCTTACTCCCCTTCTAGAGAGTAAACCTGATAATGCCCATGTTTTTCTCATTAATACAGATTCTACCATGCCAGGGGGCATTCCTCCTTCTCCTGCGAAACCCCATCCAAGTACTAAAGCCATCCTTTTTGATTGGGGTGCGCTAACTGTACCTCGTCTTCCCTCTCACGTTCCTTTCCAGATTACAGTACAGGTTTGTGGTCGGGACGTTCCTCAAATGCTGATAGATGAAGGTGCGTCCGTTAGTATTTTGTCTTCTGTTGCTTAGTACACTTTGGGTTGTCCGCGGCTTGCACCGGTTACACAGAATCTGTTAGCTTTTAACAAAAGAACTATTCAACCTTTAGGGATCCTTCCTCAGTTTCCTGTTACTTTGGGAGGGAAAACTGTCTTTATCAATGTCATGGTAGTCCGAGACCCCTTGGATTTCACTTTACTCCTTGGGTGATATTATGTCTATGCCATGAAAGCTATTGTATCCACTCTTTTCTGTGTGATATCTTTTCCTCACAATGGAAGAATTGTGACTATTGATCAACTTTCATTCATTGGCCCTGACTGGGTTACCTCCCTAAGTGGTTATTATATGCAAATAGTATCACCCCCACCGCATGTCAATTATGTGGCGTTGTCTCCCATGACCTCAACTTCCGATGCTTTGGATCTGGTAGTTGACATGGTGGTCTCTTTGGCAGGATTATTGGAGCTTGATCTCCTTACTCCTATCATGACCCTCGACATGTGTTCCTTCTCGAGTGATTATCTTCCATCCAGTGAAGATCTCCTGGAGGCCATGACTGCGTTTTATCCTTTGACCTGGTCCCCTTCCAGAGCGTTATCCTCTTGGAAGCCATGATCCAGACAAAACCATGAGCATAGTTTCTCTTCTCTGTGGAAAGCTCATTAAAAAATGAAACAGAGGTCACGAGCATAGTTTCTCTTCTCTGTGGCAAGCTCATTAAAAAAGGAAACATAGGTCCTGAGCATAGTTCTTTTCCCGTTTCAAGCTCGTTAAAAAATGAAACAGTCACCTCTCTTGAACCTTCTTTTCATCCACCCTTATCCTTCGGTGAATGAATTGAATCTTGGAGGGCATGTCTCCAACCTTTGATGATCTTTCTAGAGTTAAGCCACTAGCTTTCAAGCAGGGGGCATACCGAGCTTAGTCTTTGTTCTTTCTCGTGCTCGTAAGTACATGAGAATGCATCTGGGTATACTTTTATCTCTTTTTCAGACCTGTACGGATACACGAAAAAGGAACCCCCTCGGAGTCTCCTTTAAGCTTTTTTCAGACTCTCTAAACATGAAAAGATTGCCAAGTGATCTTGCTTCCTTTCCCACTCAATAAATGGTTTGAAAAGGAATCCTTTGAGTCATAATTTATCTCTTTTTTGGCCTCGTGAGACTAACATTATGAAAAAGGACAACATTGGAGTCATCTTTAAGTTCTTTTCAGACTCTCTAAACATGAAAAGATTACCGAGTGACCTTGTTCTCTTCACGCTCGTTAAAGTACTTGAAGAAAATGTCTGTTGAGCGATAGTTTATCTCTTTTTTGGTCTTGTCAGACTACTTTATGAAAAAGGAACTAAGAGAGTTCTCTTTTAAGTGTTTTTCTAGACTCTATAATCATGAAAAACCTTTGGGTTTTCTATCTTTGGACTCACTAAACAAAACATCGACAGACCCATATGGGATCGAACCCTTACTTATTCCAGTTCGTTAAACAAAGGAAGAGGAGCTGACCAAGGGTGAGTTTTATCGAGCATGTGTTACCCTCCTCGAGCTCGTTTAATTACAAAGAGGTACTCATCTATCTGGATGGGGGAAAATTTGAAAGAAGCAAGCCAAGCAGTCTCTTGAGAACATTACCAAGTAATTCTTAGAGTTTCCCTTGAACATGACACTTTGTCTTTTGCACACATTATAATATGCTAAACCTCTGCACTAAACCAATCCTCTGAGTTTTTCTTACTCCTCTGGGTCACCTGACGTAAGTCACAACATTCACTGCATCATCAAGTTTTGGTCCATGTCATGTTCCTACTGTTGTGCCTCAGTGTTCAAGGGAAGTATCTGCCTCAAGAGTCAGCCATCACAAATATCTTGTCTCAATACCCATGTCAGTCCATGTTCATTTGATCGACCAATTACATCTCTGTGTCCATTTCGTGTCATTGATGGGGGATACATCAAGGCCCGCCTTCAACGAGTCTATTCCTGTCAACTTCAACACATTATCCAGAAACTAGAATTAGAAACCAGTTAGTACTTTGGGACCTGCATGCCTCAATGGCAGGCCTCCTCAAATTTGACAGTGGGTTTACATCATTGACCTCTGATCGGATGATTCCACGAATGTTCGACTCCAGCTCATCCATTCACATTCGTTGGAATATACTAGACTACCTTGGGAATCATTGACATTAATGGTGATCTCCCTCGCACTTGTTAACGGTTTACATCATTGACCGGTAATCAAGTAGTTTTTGCCATGTTTGACATCGGGACATCTATTCACATCGTTAGATTTGTACTACATCGGGATCGGTAAGAAGACCCTGGGTTGAGTGATCACTTTGATATGTACTTTGCCCAGGTTACGAAGGAGTTTCTCTTGAACAATGACACATATACTGTTACATAGATCCACTTTGTATTGGTCGTGGCTCTTTCTTGTCATCTCATAGATCCACTATGTATTCTTCGTGGCTACGATCAGTTCAGGTTATGGGAGTATAGATCCACAGTGTATTTTCAGTGGCTATACCTTTTTATCAATACAATTATGGATCCGTAGCGTATTTTATGGTGTCCATATCTTGCAAGTCTTGATCACCCAAGCATAGGTATGTTTGCCTTGGGTTTGAAACATGTCATAATATTTGTTGGATGTTTGTGTGTAGCTTTTGTCAGGTTCTCTGCATCTATACCCTTGCCTGAAAATCTACAAAGTATTTCAGTTATCAGTTCTCATCTTCTAACTTCATACTTTGGGGCGCAATATGTTACACATAAAAAATACTCACTTTGATAGTGTTGCAAGTGTCGTCATTACAAGGTTCGCAAGTGTCACTTTTTGCTCACAAGTGTCACAAGTGTTAAAGAAAGCATACTGCCATGATGCCTATGTCGTGCCTATAATGACATCAGGAGGACACTTGACACATGTCAAAAACTTGATTTGGAAGTGGAGGAAAGGTTAACTGGGCTCATGAACCTTTTGCCATCTGAAAACACTAAAAAAACTAAGCTTTTGAAGGAGAGCACTCCCCTATACCTCTTCTGGGAGCATTGGCACTCCCCCTTACACTGTCTCGTTATAAATCTCCTTTGGCCCTTTTGAGGGAGCACTGGTGTCTTTAGGAGTGCTGACGCCCCCCTTAAGCCTATTGCGGTGTGCTGTAGCACTCTGATGGCCCTTTTGAGGGAGCGATACCTATTTTAGGTAGTAGTTGAGTTGTTGAGATGAATGGGGGAAGGATCTTTTCATTCTTAGAAGGCAGTTGAGCTCGAATCCCTAGTCCAGCCATGATATTAGGGTAGATCTTCAACTGAAGGAGAAAAATCCTCACCTTCCTGAAGGATATCTCAAGTTGTTGAGCCTCTCCAAGGATATATAAGAAAGCTTTCTCATGGTGAAAGGGGACTGGAAAGAGGAGAATCACACCAAACTTATGATCTTATAAGTGATGCTGGAACAGAGATATTTTGGAGGAAAGAGACCTATGATCTCATAGGGAGCAATCAGTGAAACTATCATCATTCGGGTCATGGATCTTTTTGAGCAAGGGGTAGACAAGGAGGACTTGGAAAAACTACTGCAATCCATCTATGGCTGTAAGCAATGTTTTGTCCTCATTAATATAATTTGCTTGGCCTGTTTCTTTCTAATTAGTGTTCAATTTCACATGAATTTGTCTCTTTAGTAGATAGATCTATTTCAGACTAATCTTGATAGAGTAGGAAGTGGTCATACTTTGTTTGTCTACAGGATCCATCAAGGAGCGAAATATCGGAGCTCAACTCAGAGCGTGCAAGGACAAACACTGGTAAAAGGTACTTCTCTTCTACTTCCTTCTCACACACTAGTCCACCTAGATCTAAAAGGAAGTTAGTGACCATGATAAGCACTTTCTGTCTTAGAGTTAAAAGTCTAGCTCTTTGAGGAGATCTACCTGTCCGCAGGGAGATTTTCCTTCAACAGATATACTAGTTTATAGTGCTACCTAGGAGGAGAAAATTTCATATATCATGTAGGTGTTAAAGACTGAAAAAACACCAAATTTTGGATAACTTCAAGAAAAGTGAGTTTTGTTTAGGATTATTTGTTGTATTTGGGGTATGTGATCAATGGAGGTGATCTCAAGATAGATCTTGTAAATATGGAGGCCATCATGAAATGGCCAGTTCCTACAAATGTCATTGAATTTAGGACCTTTGTTGGGGAAACAGAATACTTGTACAAGTTCATAGCTTCATTGTCAATAGTAGCTGCACCACTCCATGCTATAACAACGAGTGGTAAAATTTTCTAGTGGGGGAAGAATCAATAGAATGCTTTCATGAGATGAAAATAAATATCATTCAAGCACCAATTCTTGCATTACCAAACTTGCAAAATCCTTTCTAAGTGTAGAAAGATGCAATTTTGATGCAAGGAAAAAGGCCTATATGCTATTATTTTGAAATATTTTATGGGAAAGTTCCCAACTTCCCTACCTATGACAAGGAAATATATGCCTCGGTTCAATATGTCAATAAGTGGAATCACTATCTGATGGGAAAGGAGCCCATGATCCACATAGATCACCATTTGCTACAATATTTGTAGGCCCAGAGTAAGCTGCAACAAACTAGACATTACAAGTTGATAGAGATTTTACAACAATTTCATCTCATCATCAAGTAGAATAAAGGAAACATAAACAAGTTGGTAGACATACTTTTAAGGCCACCCACTTCCAAGATTATAGCTTTGGGAACCATGATGCACATGGAGCCTTTTACCCATGATGCATATAGAGATGCATACAAAAAAGATGAGGGCTTCCAAGAAGTGTTTCAATAGCTACAACACCAAATTCATATGGAAGAAGGTGATGGAAAGGATGAATGTCATTTCCAGAATGGGTTATTCTACAAGCTCATTAAGCTCTATGTTCCTAAAGGTGAATGAATGTATCTTATCAAATATTCTCACACCTCCAAGAATGTAGGAGATTTTGTGTTGGGAAGATAGTTTCCAATTTACAGAGGTACATGTATTGGCCTATAATGAAAGAATGTGTAGCATAGTATATTAGAGGATGTATACTTTGTTTTACTAGTAAGACCAACAATAGGAAGCAAGGTCTATCCCATCCCTTACCTGTACCCACTCAACCTTGGGAAAACATTTCCATGGATTTTGTGGGAGGGTTACCAACAACCAGAAAGGGACATGACTATTTATTTATGGTAGTTGATAGGTTCAACAAGATGTGCATTCACATGCCTTGTAAAAATACCATCACATGACAAGAAGCAACAAAACATTCTTTGAATAGGTCTAGCTGTACTTTGGGATACCAAGGAACACCACCTCAGATAGGGATAGTATATTCCTCAATGAATTTTGGATTACATTATGGGATAATAGACACTAACTTGAAGAGATCTACAACATCTCATCCATAGATAGATGGGAATATAGAAGTAGTCAATATGACCTTGGTGTAGCTTTTGAGGGGTTACAATCAGAAGCATCTGAATACATGGGATGAAAATCTGATCTATATTCAACACTCTTATAACGGATTAGTCCACACTTCTACTGATAAGCCCCCTTTTGAACCATGTTTTAGGTATAACAGAGTAATCCATACTTCTACTGGTAAGTCCCCTTTTGAAACTTGTTTTGGATATAACCGAGTAGTCCACACTTCTACTGGTAAGTCCCCTTTTGAAACTTGTTTTGGGTATTTTTCACCTTCTCCCTTGGAATTGCTTTATGGACAACAAGGAGGAGTGAGGAAAGTCACCACGAGAGAAACATTAAAAGAATATAATTTTGCTAAAAATATTAGGTAGATCTATTTTCAAGTATGGGAGACATTGAAGAATTCATGGGAAAGGTACAAGGCATGGCATGATCAATAAAAAATAGAAAAATCATTCAAAGTGGGAGATAGAGTTTGGTTATAGTTGAACAAGGAAATACTACAGGGTCCTGGAAAGAGGATCAATGATTTTTGGTATGTACCTTTCAAGATATTGGAGAAGGTGGGAGATAATGCCTACAAACTCAATCTACCCCCATACATGAACATTTACTCAGTAGTGAATGTGGAGAATATCAAACTCTATAAACCTTTCATGTTGGATCAGAAGGAAGAGCAGTTCCTACCTTCCATAGAGGACTTAGCACCAGATTATAAGGAAGAGTTGGAAGAGGAAACAATTTTGTAGAAGTGGTACAGAACTACAAGATAGGAGAAAAATGACCTTTAGCATATTGGGTTGAAAGGAAAACTTTCAGGAAAGAAAAGTGGTACTCTAGGCAAAAGGTAGAGGAAAAATTCCCTCACCTCATTTAGTAAATATTTTAGGGACAAAAATCATCCCTAAATGGGGAGGTATGATCTAGATTGGATAATTATATTATTTTTCATCTATCTTGATGTTTTATGGGTGAACCAATAGGAGGAATCAGCTTACAAAGCCATTTTAGCAGTTCGTCCCAATTTGGAAATTTGGGTCCAAAAAAACATTTGAAACCTTTCAAGGCCATTTTTAGACATAAAACAACAATTTTTATGTTACAAAATGATCTAGGAGGATATCGGTGGCAAAATGATCCAGGAGGATATTTTCCAACTGGCTCAAAACAGTTTTTTGGCAATTTTGTTCATTTACTATTTTTAGCAATTTTTAACTTCTGGGGCCATTTTGAGTTCCTAAATAAAGGCTTTTGGGGATCATGCTTCTCAATGATAGCCAAAGGCTCTGATTTATCCCCCAAAATCAATATCCTCGATGATACCTTTCCAATGAGATATTGTGCACCCCAAACGAAGATTGTATGCCAAAGTTACACCCCCGAGAAGTTGATACACCAAACTACCCAAAATGGGGTCCACAATATTGTTGGATTTTCATCTTTCGGGGTTAGGGTTTTGGATTTTATTTATGATAAAAATGCCTTTGGAGCCTCATTGTAAAATCATCTTCTTGTGAATGTGAGTAGCAGACACATCTCTTATCAGAGATAAGCTGCCATTATTCTAGCGAGTCTTTCACTCTGTATTTTTACAGTCTTTGTACATTTTCACTCATTAATAGAAAATTGTGTATTACTGTATCTATGTGTTTATGGTTGCATCTCTAATACATTTTTGCTATATTATTGGATATCTAAGATATCTCTGTACATTTCTTTATTATATCTCTGCTCTCATTTCATGATGAAAATAATCTGGGTTAGTGGTATCATAGCAGGTTGTTGTTGATCATTTTTTATTGCATTTAACTGACGAGGTCTGAGTATAGAAAGTTGTGTCTCTATCTTGTCTCTCTTGAGGACAATCGCTCTCGCACACCCAAGAAACCCTCCATGGTGGAAGAAAATAAAAACTACAAAGAATACGATTATATTAATTTGTTGCTTGACCAAGCTCTCACATGACAACGGGACAAAATGATGGAGAATGTTGCATACATCCTTCAACCCCTTCTGATAAAAATAGGCGTGTATACATAAAGAGGCCACTTTGGAGGAACCTCTCCTTTCAAGGTACAAATTAATTTTGATATTCCCATATTTGAAGGATAGATAGATGTGGATTCCCTAGAAAAATGGTTAAATATGCTAGAAGGTTATTTTGCTATTAATAACTTCTCTGACAGGGAAAATATCACCTTCGCACTCCCTAAGGCTCTCCCCCATGTCAAACATTGGTGGGAAACTTGCTGGGAGAAAATTTCCATAGAGGATTCTAGAATATATGGGGTCGAGCTCACTTGGGATTTTTTTGTGGATGCAATAAAGGAACAATATTACCTTGTTGGAAACTATGAACACCAGTACATGAGATGGACCACACTATGGAAAGAGAGGGGACAAGCAGTTCTAGAGTTCACCAATACCTTCCATACCTTTCACACCAAGTTGCGTATCAAAGACTCCAAACGTCATCTGGTTCTGAAATACCGTGGGGCTCTACACAGATACATCCAAACTGAAATGGATTTCCTGGACATCTCATCACTTAGTGTTTCTTATAGATATGCTATTAAAATTGAGAATAAATTTAAGCACTAGAACAAACAGGAGTTTAGGTCTACAAATACAAAAAAACTAAAGTATGATAAAGACAACCCTAACAAACAGTCTCCCGAAAACCAGTCAAAGCCATACGAAAAGAATGGTCATGGAGAGATGAAGAAGGACACTGAAAAATGGTGCGATTTTCCCAAAATCCCCTGGCACAACACCAATGAATGTCCCTCAAAATAGTCATTAGTGGCCAAGATCAAAGACAAGGAACCGAACCCTAATTCAGAATTTTTGATTCAGAAAATATTGATAGAAGACAGATCATTGACGTAGATCCAACTATTATTGTCATGACCGCAACATATCAACCAGAACAACCAACAAATCCTGAAGAGGGGCAACACCTTTTTCATTCACATATGTGGGTGAAGGGGACCATCATGCATTTTATTTTTTATAGCGAAATATAGAAGAACCTCATCTTAGCAGAGGTCATCAAACAATTGGGATTGTTGACAACACCACACTCATAGCCATACAACATCGGGTGTCTTTGCCAGGGATGAGATCTTCGTGTTAGCCAAAAGTGTCAATTTTCATATGACATCCAACCATTCAAGGATGAGGTATTATGTGATTTTTCCCTGCTGTATGTCTCTGATGTTCTCTTGGGCCAGCCATATATGTGGAAGCGTCATGCTATCTATGAGTCTCGACCTCGTAGTATCATTGTTAATCGAGGGGGTCATGTTTACAGGATACCAGAGGTAGTTCCAACTATTGTCACACCTAAACAATTGCACAAGGTAGTATATCATACTATAAAATTCATCTTCTTCACAATCTGTTCAAAAGGTGAATGAAAGGATACTACAACCACTACAACCTCGGCCCAAACACTTTCTATCCAACAAAAGTAGGTCAAAAATATTGCATCAAAGAACAAATATTCCTTATGCACAAATTCATCTCATGTAGCTTGACTGGTTGAACAAATTGAACCCCGCCAACAACAAGTTTGTGACAACCTTCCACCAACCAAGCAATGCAACGTCTCCAACATGGAAAGCAACTCACCAATATGCAAATTCAACAAACACTTTTCCCTCTCCCTTGGGAATTCAAAGCAATGGAGACCAATGCTTCCTAAGGAGGGATGATTGATCCAGGTAGATATCAGTGGCAAACCACATTTTCAAACTGGCTCAAAACAATTTTCTAGCAATTTTGGCAATTTACTACTTTTAGCAGTTTTTAACTTACGGGGCCATTTTGAGGGACTAAATGAAGGTTTTTCGGGATCACACCTCTCAATGATAGCTGATGAATCTAGTTGATCCCACAAAATTAATATCCTCAACAATACCTTTCCAACGAGCTATTGTGTGCCCCAAATGGAGATCGTATGCCAAAGTTAAGCCCATAGGAAGTTGATACACCAAACTACCCAAAACGAGGTCCACAAAACTGTTGGATTTTCATATTCTGGGGTTAGGATTTTGGATTTTCTCTATGATAAAAATACCTTGGAGCCTCATTGTAAAATCATCTTCTTGCGAATGTGAGTAGTGGACACATCTGTTCTCAGAGATAAGATGCCACCATTCTAGCGAGTCTTTCACTCTGTATTTTTACAGTGTTTGTACATTTTCGCTCATTAATAGAAAATTGGGTATTATTGTATCTTTGTGTTTATGGTTTCATATATGATACATTTCTATTATATTATTGGATATCCGATATGTCTCTGTACATTTGTTTATTATATCTCCACTCTCATTTCGTGCTAAAAATAATCAGGATCAGTGGTATCAGAGCAAGCTTCTCTTGATCATTTTTAGTGCATGTCCCCGATGAGGTCCGAGTATAGAAAGTTGGGTATTGAGCTTGTCCCCCTTGAGGAAAATCACTCTCGCACACCCAAGAAACCCTCCATGGAGGAAGAAAAAAAAATTAGAGAGAAAACAAATTTATTAATCTATTGCTTGAGCTAGCTCTCAAGCGACAGAGGAGCGAAATGACGGAGAATTTTTCCCACATAATTCAACATCTGTCGATAAAAACATGCATGTCTTCATCAAGTGACCATTTTGGAGGAACCTCACCTTTAAAGGTACAAGTTAATTTTTATATTCCCATATTTGAAGGACAAATAGATGTGGATGCCCTAGAAAAATGATTAAATCTACTAGAAGGTTTTCTCTTTTCATAATTTCTTCAAGAGGGAAAATATCACCTTGGCACTCCTTAAGGATCTCCCCCATGTCAAACATTGGTGGGAAACTTACTGGGAGAAAATTTCCACAGAGGAGTCTAGAATATATGGGGCCGAGCCCACTTGGGATTTTTGTGTGGATGCGGTAAAGGAACAATATTACCCTATTGGAAACTATGAGCACCAACACATGAGATGGACCACACTGTGGAAAGAGAGGGGCCAATAAGTTCCATAGTTCACCAATACCTTCCATACCTTGCACACCAAGATGGGTATCAAAGACTCTGAATGACATTTAGTTCTGAAATGTCGTGGGGCTGTACACAGATACATCGAGACTGAAATGGATTCTATGGACATCTCATCACTTGGTGATTCTTATTGATATGATATTAAAATTGAGCAGAAATTTAAGCACCAGAAGAAAGGGGAGTTTGGGTCTGAAAATCCACAACAACCCAAGTATGATAAAGACATCCATAACAAATAGTCTCCTGAAAACCAGTCCAAGCCACAAGAAAAGAAGGGTCACAAAAAGATGAAGAAGGACACCGGAAAATGGTGCAATTTCCACAAATCCCCTAGCACAACACCGATGAATGTCACTCAAAATAGTCATTGGTGGATGAGATCGAAGACAAGGAGTAGAACCCTAATTATGAATCTGATTCAAAAAATACTGATAAAATATATATCATCAACGCAGACCCCACTTATATTGTCATGATTGCAACAATTCAACCACAATAACCAACATATCTTGAAGAGGGGGAGTGTCTTTTTCATTCACAGATGGGGTTGAAGGGGACCCTACTACATTTTATTGTTGATAGCGGAAGCCAGAAGGACCTCATCTTAGTAAAGGTCATCAAACATTTGGGATTGTCAACAACACCACACCCGCAACCATAAAACATCAGGTGGCTTCTCCAGGGATGAGATCTTCATGTCAGCCAACAGTGTTGATTATCATACGACATCCAACCCTTCAAGGATGAGGTATTATGTGATGTTGCCTTGCTGGATGTCTGTGATGTTCTTTTCATCCAACCATATATGTGGAAGTGCCATGCTATCTATGAGTCTTGGCCCCGTAGTGGCATTGTTACTCTAGGGGGTCATCTCTACATGATACTAGAGGTAGTTCCAACTAATATCCCACCTAAACAATGCTACAAAGTAGTATATCATACTACAAAAATAAGCTTCTTCACAATCTGTACAAAAGGTGAATGAAAGGATACTGCAACCACTACAACCTCAGCCCAAGCACCTTCTATCCAACAAAATCAGGTTGACAAGATTGAAGTAAAGCAAAAATATTCCTTATGCACACAATAATCTCATGTATCCTGACTAGTTGAATATATTGAACCCCTCTATCAACAGGTTTGTGACAACCTTCCACAAACCAAGCAGTGCAACATCTCCAGCATGGAAAGTAACTCACTAAGATGCAGATTCAACAAACATTTTTCCTACTCCCCCGATCACTAAATGAAATGGATACCATTTATTCCTAAGGAGGGAGGATTGATCCAAGTGAATATTGGTGGCGACCCACCTTTTCCAACTAGCTCAAAATAGTTTTCTGACAATTTTTGTAATTTACTATTTTTAGCAGTTTTTAACTTTCGGGGTTATTTTGAGGGATTAAATGAAGTTTTTTCTGGATCTAGCTTCTCAATGATACACAAAGGCTTTGATTGAGCCCCAAAAACGAATCTTATCGACAATACCTTTCCAATGAGCTACCGTGCACCCCAAACAAAGATAGTATGCCAAAGTTATGCCCCTGGGAAGTTGATACACCAAACTACCCAAAACGGGGTCCAAAAAAGTGTTGGCTTTTCATATTCTGGGTTTAGGGTTTTGGATTTTATTTATGATAAAAGGGCCTTTGGAGCCTCATTTTAAAATAATATTCTTTCGAATGTGAGTAACGAACACATCTCTTCTCAGAGATAAGCTGCCACCATTCTAGCGAGTCTTTCACTCTGTATTTTTACAGTCTTTGTACATTTTCGCTCATTAATAGGAAATTGTGTATTACTGTATCTCTGTGTTTATGGTTGCATATATGATACATTTGTGTTATATTATTGGATATCTAAGATATCTCTATACATTGATTTATTATATCTCCGCTCTCATTTCGTGCCGAAAATAATTCGGATTAGTGGTATCAGAGCAGGATGCTCTTGATTGTTTTTTAGCGCATGTCCCTGACAGGGTCCGAGTATAGAAAGTTGGGTATTGAGATTGTCTCTCTTGAGAAAAATATCTCTCGCACACTCATAAAACCCTCCATGGTGGAAGAAAAGAAAAACGATAGAGAAGACGATTCTAGTAATTTGTTGCTTGAGCAAGCTCTCACGCGATAGGGGGATGAAATGATGGAGAATTTTGCCGACATCCTTCAACACCTGTTGATAAAAACAGGTGCATATTCATAAATAAGCCACTTTGGAGGCACCTCACCTTTCAAGGTACAAGTTAATTTTTATATTCCCATATTTGAAGGACAGATAGATGCAGATTCCCTAGAAAAATGGTTAAATATTCTAGAAGGCTATTTCTCTGTTCATAATTTATCCAACAGGTAAAAGATCACCTTCACACTCCTTATGGCTCTCCCCCATGTAAAACATTGGCGGGAAAATTAATGGGGGAAAATTTCAACAAAGGAGTATGGAATATATGGGGCCGAGCCCACTTGGGATTTTTTTGTGGATGTGGTAAAGGAACAGTATTACCCTATTGGAAACTATGAGCACCAGTACATGAGATGGACCATAATGTGGCAAGAGAGGGGCCAAGAAGTTCCAGAGTTCACCAATACCTTCCATACCTTGCGCACCAAGATGGATATCAAAGAATCCAAACAAAATTTGGTTCTGAAATACCGTGAGGCTCTACACAGATACATCCAAACTGAAATGGATTTTCTGGACATCTCATCACTCGATGCTACTTATTGATATATTGTTAAAATTGAGAAGAAATTTAAGAATCAGAAAAAACGGGAGTTCAGGTATGCAAATCCGCAGAAACCAAAGTATGATAAAGATGACCCTAACAAACAGTGTCCCAAAAACCATTTTGAGCCACAGGAAAATAAGGGTAACTAAAAGACGAAGAAGAACACTAGAAAATGGTGCGATTTCCAAAAAATCCCCTGGAACAACACCGATGAATGTCACTCAAAAGAATCATTGGTGGCTAAGATAAAAGACAAGGATCATAACCATGATTCAGAATTTGATTCAAAAAATACTGATAGAATATAGATCATCGATGTAGACCCCACTGTTATTGTTGCAAACGCAAAAATTCAACCAGAAAAACCAATAGATCCTAAAGAGGGGAAGCACGTTTTCTTTCAAAAATGTGGGTGAAAGGGATGCTACATTTTATTGTTGATAGAAGAATCCAAAAGAATATCATCTCACAAGAGGTCATCGAACAATTGGGATTGTCGAAAACACCACACCCGCAACCATACAACATCGGGTGGCTTCATCGGGGATGAGATCTTCATGTCATCCAGCAATGCCGATTGTCATATGGCATCAATCCCTTCAAGGATAAGGTATTATGTGATGTTTCCCCGCTGGATGTCTGTGATGTTCTCTTAGATCAGCCATATATGTGGAAGTTCCATGCTATCTATGAGTCTCGACCCCGTAGTGTCATTGTTACTCTGGGGGGTCATCTCTATAAGATACCAGAGGTAGTTCCAACTACTGTCCCACCTAAAAAATGTCGCAAGGTAGTATCTCATACTAAAAAATTCATCTTCTTCATAATCTGTTCAAAAGGTGAACGAAAGGATAGTGCAACCATTATAGACTCAGCCTGAGCACCTTCTATCCAACAAAATCAGGCAAAAGATTCCTTCCACACACAATGATCTCATGTAGCTCGATTAGTTGAAAATTTTTAACCCCACCAACAATAGGTTTCTGACAACCTTTCACAAATGAAGCAGTGTAATGTCTCCAGCATGGCAAGAAACTCACCAAGATGCAGATTCAACAAATTCTTTTCCATCTCCCCCAGGAACTCAACCCAATGGATACCATTTCTTCCTAAGGAGGGAGGATTGATCTAGGTGGATATCATTGGCCACCCATCTTTTCCAACTAGCTCAAAACAATTTTCTAGCAATTTTTGTACTTTACTATTTTTAGTAGTTTTTAACTTCAGGGGCCATTTTGAGGGCCTAAATGAAGATTTTTCGGGATCAATATTCTCAATTATATCCGAAGGCTCTAATTGAGACCCCAAAATGAATATCCTCGATGATACCTTTCCAACGAGCTATAGTGCACCCCAAACAGAGATCATAGGCCAAATTTATGCCCCCAGGAAGTTGATACACCAAACTACCCAAAACGGGGTCCACAAAAGTGTTGGCTTTTCATATTCCGGGGTTAGGGTTTTGGATTTTCTTTATGATAAAAAGGACTTTGGAGCCTCATTGTAAAATCATATTCTTGCAAATTTGAGTAGTGGACACATCTCTTCGCAGAGATAAGATGCCACCATTCTAGTGAGTCTTTCACTCTGTATTTTTATGGTCTTTGTACATTTTCTCTCATTTAATAGAAAAAATTGTATTACTGTATCTCTGGGTTTATGTTTTCATCTTTGATACATTTCTGTTATATTATTGTATATCCAAGATATCTCTATACATTTCTTTATTATATGTTCATTCTCATTTCGTGCCGAAAATAATCTGGATCAAAAAACTTAATATAAACCAAGCAGATATTTTCTACACATCAAGACATTTTCAATGGTGCAAGAATTGTTAATTAATTGGGTTGCTTTTCATTGCTTTCAACCCTTAAAGCAAATCTGGTAGAAAATTCTAGCAGCCCCAATAATATGGATAAGGCACTTCAGTTTGATTGGTGTATAATGGTATGAAGTTCAATATATTTGCAGGTAAGAATATTCTAGATGGATAGTACATGTCATGCCATTTCCGGTGATATGTGGAACGTCACATAAATCCTCATGGTTAGAGAGTTATGGCCTTGTGAAGTTGGAGAACCCTCATGAGTTATCTAGAAGTAAAATAAGTCAAAATTATTCTAGAAGCCCCTAGAAGACGTTGACTAGTCAAGTGAGTGAAACTAGGAGTTAATAATGGGTTAAGTAGTTGCAATAAGAAAATAATTAAAAATAAATTAGTTGCAACTAGAAGTAGAGAATTTACTATTTGTATCAAAGTGGGTTAGAAGTGGGTTAGCCCTAAAAGAAGGAAATTGGGTTAAGTTGGTTAGAAGGTAACCCCTTGAGGAAGCTACATGGAAGTATAAATAAGAGAGAAAAGCTCTCCTATTAGAACCTATTGATCACATTGAATATATGAAGTTTCACAAGTCTGAGGTAGCACAAAGGGTTGACAGCGAAAGTTTCAGAATTACATAAAATATTGAAAAAAAAAACCCTAGTTTTTGAGGTGTACGGGAGATGCAGTGGAGCAGGGTGCATATGTACCTGGTCTATCATTTTAATAAGGTGCGTACATGAGGGTAAATCCATAGAAAATTTATAATATGAAGATTTCATGTCTCTAGAGTCTGAAATCAAGCTCCCAGGAAGGTCTATAATGATTAGGACATCATATCTATCTACTGGTTCAAAAGGTATGTCTTATTTCTATGAGTAGTTGGATTTTTTTTTTACATGAGAAATGGTTATGGGGGTTTGAGGATGTTTCCTAAAGAGATTAGTGGCTGCATGGGACTTTCTATATAAGTCATATCTACAAAAATACATTGCTGGTATAATCAATATTTATCATTGATACATCTTGTTAGTGTTGAGGCACATCTTGTATTTCTTGGCATATGGTTAAGGTTTTTTTTGTGGTACATGGTTGAGAGGTTTTACTTGTGAAGTGGTTGATGTATTGAGAGGTTTTATATTATAAGGGGTTTGATGTCTATTCCATGCGTGTTGGAGATATTACACAGTCACCTATAATTATTTTCCTAATTTTTACAATCCAATGTTGATAACTCTTCCTTAGATGAGAATATTCTCTCTAGATAATATTTCCCTACAAGATAGGATGTTCCTCTTCAGTTTACATCTAGTTACACTCAATTACACTTAGTTAGACTAGTGGAATTCATGACTTAGTTAACTGATGATTGCATGGATCAGTTAACTAGGACTAGGTGGCAGTTCACTCCAAATGTCTATCAGTGAGTGTCTAGATCTCTCTAGATCACTACTATGGTGAATTAGTTACTCATGTATCCTATATATATTGTAAATTATTCACTCTTTGAGTGTCGAATACAATTAATACAATTCTATTATTTTCTCTCGTCTTCTCATTTTTTTGCAAACAATGTATGCCTTTCTAGCTAGATCTTATTTGTGTAGGTTCATACACATTTATATGGTATCAAAGAAATGTTGATAACTCTTACTTAGATGATTTTTTGATCATCGGTTGATGATTTGTTGATCACTAGTTGCTCGAATTCATTGATTTCTGCAGTCAAGAGGATTTTGCATGACAGGCTCTTGATGACAGACATGGGTTCGCTACATTTCTTCCTTGGACTAGAGATTAGCTAGGATGCATTAAGAATTAAACTGTCTCAGGCCAGCTATGCATGAGATCTTCTTGAGAGATTTCACATGATAGACTGAAATTATTCCTCGACTCCTTTCCTATCAAAATTCAGACTTGAGGATGGAGGGGACACTCCATTGGTGGACAACACACTGTATATAAAGTTAGTGTGGAGCTTGTTGTATCTCACACACTCCAGAACATACCTCTCCTATGCATTTGGAGTAGTCTCCAGGTTCATGTAGGAGCTGTATGAACTACATTGGAAGGATGCAAAGTTTATCCTTTGATACATATAGGGAACCATCCCCTTTGGGATTCACTATGTAGCAGACTCTACATTGGACCTCATCGGGTTCACTTATTTTGACTAGGTTGGTGATAGCATTGATCGCAAGTCCACATTTGGCTACTCACTTAGTCTTGGTTTCAGGCCTATCTGTTGGTCGAGCAAGAAGCATGGTGCTATTTCTCTATCTTCAGTCAAGGAAGAGTACATAAGAGTAGTTAACATAACCATTCAAGCTATGTGGCTACAACATTTTCTCACTGAGTTGGGAATTTAGTTTCACCCGTCGATCTTCATCTGGTGTGACAACTAGAGCACTCTGAAGTTCTGCAAAGATCCAGTTCAGAGGTAGCAGATGAAGCACATCGAGATCCACATGCACTACATCTGGGAATTAGTACATGAGGGGATCATTGAATTACATTTATGTCCTTCAACATAACAGACTGCAAACATCTTTACCAAGACCTTCATTGAGCAGAAGTTCCATTCTCTGCATCGTCATCTTGGAGTGAAGGACATATTGCCTAGCAACTATAAATTCTTCTTTTTACATACATTGTACTTTGAGGGGGGGGTTTCCCATGAGGTTTTCCCTCTTTCCTCATTTATTTAAATGTATATTTTGTACAATGGGTACCTAATATGGCCTTGGTTTCTGGGACCCATTCATCATGTACACCCCAGTAGTGTTTAGAGGGTGGTGTTAGAGATATTACACACTCACCTATAATTATTTTCCTAAGTTTTACAGTCCAATGTTGATAACTCTTCCTTAGATGAGAATATTCTCTCTATAGAATATTCCCCTACAAAATAGGATGTTCCTATTTAGTTTAGAGTTAGTTACACTCATTTTCACTTAGTCAGACTAGTGGAAGTCATGACTCAGTTAACTGATGATTGCATGGATTAGTTAACTAGGACTAGGTGACTGTTCACTCCAAATGTTTGTCAGTGAGTGTATAGATCTCTCTATATCACTACTATGGTGAATTATTAACTTATGTAGCCTATATCTATTGTAAATTATTCAGTCTTTGAGTGTGGAATACGATTAATACAATTCAGTTCTTTTATCTCCAATTTTTGTTTCATCTTCTCATTTTTTTGCAAACTATGTATGCCTTTTTCTAGCTAGATCTTATCTATGTAGGTTCATCCACATTTATAATGTGAGGGTTATTATAAGTTTTCATGATTATACTTGTATGGCACATGAATAGAGAGATATAGATACATTTGGTTAAGGAATATGTATGAGGATGTATGCATGGGGCACAACTACAGGGTAACACACAGTCAAAGGTTGCAAGTTGAGTTGACAAGAGGTAGCAGAGTGTTTGAGTTTCCACTAAAGTGGAAAACCCTTGTGTTGGCACCATGATTTTCATAGCTAAGGTTATAGGTTTTCCAGCAGTTTGAAAATTCATGCATGTTAGCACCAATATTTTTTTTATGCCTGCCATCACCTAACATCCCCAAGGGTCAGTTTCAAAAGGAAGCTTTATCATTTATTCTTTCCATTTCCATTTGCAACTGCACACTGCGTAAAGGACTTCACCGGGCAGAGGATTTTTTCGCGCAGAGTGTTTTGTCATGTAGAGGATGTAGTTACGCAGGGTATTTTGTCACATAAAGAGTTTTGTCATGTAGGATATTTTTTTGCATAGAGGTTGTTGTCACACAGAGAGTTTTTTCATGTAGAGGATGTTGTCGCATAGAGGATGTTGTTGCACAAAGGATGTTGTCGCACAGAGGATGTTGTCGCGCGGAGGGTTTTGCTGCACAAAGGATTTTTTTGCGTAGAGATTTTTGTCGCACAGAGGATGTTTTTGTGCAGAGGATGTTTTTGCATAGAGGATGTTGTCATGCAAAGGATTTTCCCGTGCACAAGCTACAGGGCGTGCTGCATAAATGACTAGTTTAGTGGTCAACTTTAAGATCCCTTTATTACCAACTCGAGAGAAATTGTGAAACTCCTTGAGAGGTTTTTTTCGAGGAAAAACCAAATAATAAAAACCTCTCTCATATTTTCAAAATGTATCAGGGATTGGGATATTCGAAGGAATATTTGAGCCTTATTTTTCAGTTTTCATGATTTCCTGTTGGAGACATGTTTGTGCAACATGTATTCTGGCCAGATGGAGATGGATTTCAAGAAACCAAGAGAATTTTTTCTTTAGAACAATATTATATACAAAATTTGTTCTCATATTTTACACAACTATTACATTTTGAGAATAACAAGTGGATCTTTGAAGCCTATTTTTCATAATTTTGCCTCCTGAAAAGCAGGAAATCAGTTAAAACATGTCATTTTTTGTTTGTAATTGTTTCTATTTTGGGAAAGGGGTTGGAGTTCAAAATGGTGAGTTGGAAAGGACCTATAGTGCTATATATCTCGTGGTACAAGAGTAGAGAATGGTTGGACCCTTGGGGGATCAATACTTGTTTATTTCTTTGAAGTTAATGCAAAAGTTTCCTCTTTCTGAAATTTGAGATTCATCATGATGTCTATGTTTAGTATGTGTTTCTTGTATATCATTTCCATGATTATGTTTTTCTGCTAGCATTGTCTGAGAGTAAGTGGTAGGAATTCATCTATTTTCTATGCTCCTTTCACACTGATGATGCTTGTTATGTGTTAATGGTTACTTTTACGTAATTCATTTTCAATTGATGCTCTGTTTAGTAATTAATATTTGTGTCCTTTCTTCTAAAGATGCACTGGATATTCATCCACTGATTCATTCCTGTAGTGTAGTGGACCCTCTTGTTCTTTCCATATCTCATACAATATTATCTATTTGTTGAGCATAACACCTATTTTACCTTGAATTTCAAAAAATAAACAACCAGTTGTTGACTGTAAAAACATTGAACTTTAGGTCTTGACTCCATTTCCCAATGGTACATTTTCCTTGTTTTTCCTATCAACCATTTTAAAACAAAAACAAACCTGTCCTATTGCATAATCTGACCTTTGTTCCTTTATTGATGAAACCCTTGAGTTATTTCCAGTCATTAGACATATGAGAGATCCCTCTCTAGTTGTATAGGTCAGAATACAATCTAAAGTTGGTTGAAATAGTTACCTTGGGGTTTTCTTTGATACAACCCAAAGAAAATTTCGAGTGTTAACATTTTGGCATCGTTGTCGGGGACAAAAAGTTGCATTTTACCTGGGAGGAATGACACGATTGAGACTTGATTTCTGATTATGGATAGGGGTTAGACACAAAAAGGCTGTATATTTCCACCCGACTACTCCAGTGAAGCTTGAAATGTGATTCATAGAATCCACTGGAGGACGAGATCCATTGACAGAGGTATGAAAGGACATCATGGGAGAAAAAAAGTACCTAAAGTTGAGTTTTCTCCAAGAAATAATAGTTTTTGTTATTAATTAACCTTTGTCCTTTGTTGAGCATGCTAAACAAATTTTTCTTTACCTGCTACATTCAAATGATGACCACGAGAATATTGCACTTGTATATCCTCCTCTTAAAGTTGTACATATATCTCCTCATTGTATCGTTGATTTTGATCAAAATCTTCCATATAACCCATGTGATGACCATAGCCAAGTTGATGAGCCACATGAAATCAAGGCTTATATCTCACCTCTTGTACTTGATCCAACACCCTCCAAGGTTCAGCAGAGATACAAACCTTTAAAATTACCTCACATCCTTCATAATTTTCCTCCAAATCACTATAAGTACCTTCTTGTGTTTGATGGAGAATCTAATGCCATCACTGCTGAAAAATACATCCAAGATTTTGAACATTTTATAGATTTGTTTGAGATTGATCATGATGATGTTAGTATGAGGTCCTTCTCTCAATCCTTGAAAGGGGATACTAAAGACTTTTTTAAACACTTGAATCCAGAGACAATTAGCTCATGGGAGGAATTGAAGAATGTCTTTTTGAAATTTTGGGGCAAGAGGAAATATTTGGATATACATCTTACAGAGTTCCATGCCATGAAAAGGTAGAGCAGTGAAACTATTTCTACATTCAGTATAAGGTTTTCCAGTATTTATTACAAGTTACCCAAAGAAATTCAACCCACTGAAGTTGCTGCCATGCTCCATTATGGAACAACCTTCCATCCAGATTTTTCTTTCCTTATGATGGAAAGAAGATCTAAATCCTTACAACAAATGTTTAATTATGCTCATTAGATTCAACACAATATTCAATCATGTAAACAGATTCAAAATGAGGAGTTGGATTCTATATAACATGATAATGAATATGAACAAAAAACAGTTGATTTGAATCTTGAGCAGAGGGTTAATAATATCATATGTCCTTTTCAAGTTTTAAATGATGATGATTTTGCAAAGGATTATATTCCGCTTATTGAAAAAGAAGGTGCTAATTTATCTTTTGATCCATCTCATGATAAGCACAAGGCTGATTGTTTTATGTGTTCATTTGTAGACAGTCAAGAAAATGAATTTCCAAATCAGCTTGTTGAAAAGAAGATTGATGTCCCAATCTTTTTCTTGTTAGATGGCATTGCAGATGTTGTTGATTTGCTTATATATGATGAATATGATGATGATTATGATGTCGAATTCCTAGAACAACTAGATACATGTTCTCTATCATAAAATGTTCCTTTTCAATAGAGTAATGAGAGAAATTAACTTACATATCACAGTTACAAAGAAGAATACGAAGAAAGTACCGAATCAACTGAAGCAAATTCTTTACTTTTATGCTTTTATTCATTTAAATTGTTCAAAGAAAATTTTAATATCATCACTGAAGCAGAGGAATGTGTGTTGATGCAAAATCACACTGACTCACTGGAACAAAGTGACAAGAAATTGCAGCAATCTTCTCATGTGTTTGATGACCCTATTGCTTGTCATATGGGAGGTTTTATCAGTTCCAAATTGCAGCCATTGGTCGAAGATGAATCTGAAAATGTATATGATGATGAGTTGTTTCCAAAATCATCCATGTCCTTCCTTCCATCAGGGGTTTCATTGCAACAATTTAATACATATCTTCATCCCTTTCATGACAACCATCGGTTTGAGATTTATGGAAGCAGAAATGTAGTTGGAGGGTTGATACAAGATGACAGTCTTGTGGAATCTCCTGAAATTAGTTTTCTTTCTTTTCAAGATCCTTTTTCAACATGTTTGGAAACAACGAATGGACCTAATTTTTTAAATTTGGTCAATATTGAATTTGATAAGTTTCCATTGATAGTGTTTTCCCTTTCAATATTGATCAAATATGTGCAAGGAATTCAACCCATGGACAAGACACTTGCATGGTTGCACTGGATTTTTGATTTCACCTAATCAAATAGCTCATATATTAGCTTAGTGTAGGTGGAAATTTGAATAAGATAAGCACGGAAGGCACTTCTTTCATCATTTTTCGGTTTGTATTTTCATTTTGGGTTTAGTTTAGTTGCAGAATAAGTTGGTGGCGAAACAAATTATAGGTTGCAGATCACAGTATATGGCTTGGGAACATCCTAATGGATAAGGAACCTGGTTTACTATTCCTTTCTACCTCACAGGGAGGATAACATCCCCATTGGAGCCAGTTGTTAACACCTTGATTTTCATAGCTAAGGTTAGGGGTTTGTCAGTAGTTTTCAAAGTCATGACTATTAGCATTGATATTTTTTTTATGCCTGGCATCATCTAACATCTCCAAGGGTCAGTTTCAAAAGGAAGATTTATCATTTATTATTTTTATTTCCATTTGCAACTGTGCGCTACAAAATCTGTTGCACACTGTATAGAGGATTTCACCGCGAAGAGGATTTTGTCGCGAAAAGAGTTTTGTCGCACAGAGGATGTTGTCACGTAGATTATTTTGTTGCGTAGAGATTTTTGTCACGCAGCAGATGTTGTCACGCAAAGAGTTTTGTTGCGTAGAGATTTTTGTCGCGCAGAGGATGTTGTCACGCAAAGAGTTTTGTTGCACAGAGGATTTTGTCATGCAGAGGATGTTGTCGTGCAGAGGGTTTTGCCATGGAGGGGATTTTGTCATGCAGAGATTTTTGTCACGTAGAGGCTGTTTTCATGTAGAGAGGTTTTTCGCGTGGAGGATGTTGTCACGCAAAGGATTTTCCTGTGCACAGGCTACACGACATGTTGTGTAAATGAATGGTTTAGTGGTAAACTTCAAGATCACTTTTTGATGAAATTGAGAGGAATTTTGAAAAACCCCAAGAGGTTTTTGTCGAGGAAAAACCATGTAATAAAAACCTCTCTCATATTTTCAAAAGGTGTCACAAATTGGGATGTTCAAAGGAATCTTTGAGCCCTATTTTTTAGTTTTCATGATTTCCTATTGGAGACATGTTTTTGTGACACATATTCCGTCCATATGGAGATGAATTTCAAGAAAGAAAGAGAGGTTTTTCTTCAGAACAATATTATATACAAAAACAATTCTCATATTTTCCACAACTATTAAATTTTGAGAATTACACGTGGTGTTTTGAAGCCTATTTTTCATTATTTCGCCTCTTGAAAAGTAGGAAATCAGTTAAAACGTGTCATTTTCTGTTTGTAATTGTTTCTATTTTGGGAAAGGGTTTGGAATTCAAAATGGTGAGCTAGAAAGAACCTATAGTGATATAGTTTTCATGGTACAAGAGTAGAGAAGGGTTGGACCCTTGGTGGATCAATACTTGTTTATTTCTTTGAAGTTAATGCAAAATTTTCCTCTTTCTGAAATTTGAGATTCATCACAGTGTTTATGTTCAGTATCTATTTATTGTATATCATTTCCATGATTATGTTTTTTTGCTAGCATTTTTTGAGAGTAAGTGGTAGGAATTTAGCTATGTTTGATTCTCCTTTCACACTGATGATGCTTGTTATGTGTTAATGGTTACTTTTACATAATTCATCTTCATTTGATGCTATGTTTAGTAATTAATATTTGTGTCCTTTCTTCTAAAGCTGCACTAGAGATTCATCCATTGATTGATGCCTGTATTGTAGTGGGTCTTCTTCTCATTTCCATCTCTCATATAATATCATTTATTTGTTGATCATAGCACCTATTTTTCCTCGAATTTGCAGAAAGAAACCAACCAGCTATTGACTGTAAAAACATTGAGGTTCAGGTCTTGATTCCATTTCCCAATGGTACCTTTTCCTTGTTTGTTCTACCAACCATTTTAAAAGAAAAACAAACTTATCCTATTGCAAAATATGACCTTCGTGCCTTTATTGATGAAACCCTTGATTTATTACCAGTAATTAGACATCTAAAAGAGTCCTCTCTGGTTGTATAGGTCATAATACAATCTAAAGTTGGTTGAAACAGTTACCTTGGGGTTTTATTTGATATAGCCTAAAGAAAATTTTGAGTGTTAACACCTTGTTTCATAAGTCATATGTAGGATACAGTACAGATAGACCACATACATACATGGGATGCAGTATAGATAGGGCACATACATATGCATGATGTAGAATAGATAGGTCGTGTATCTATTGTTTTGGTTGGTATAGGTGGAGTACAAGTACAGGTTGATTATAGGGCAATGGTACAGGTTGGCTACATGATAGTGGTACAGGCTGGTACAGGTATACAGTGGTATATCTCATAGTGACAACATGACATTGGTTTCATCATCTTACATATATTTTAGGGTGGCGAGACGAGGCAAGGATAGGTGGTTGTAGCCACCTTCCGGTTGTAGCCAAAGAACATAGGGGGTTGTATCCTCCTTCTGGTTGTAGCTAGAGAATTGGGGAGTTCTAGCTTCCCTTAGGTTGTAACCTGAAAATATAGGGGGTCAAAGCCTCCTTCCAGTTGTAGCTGGAGAACAAAGGAATTTGGTGCTTCCAATGAGTGCAATTCTTAAAGAAGTATAAGAAAAATAATTATTTGGTTTTCTCCTGCATTGGGTTTCCACATAAAAATACTAGTGTACTATGTATGTGTTCATTAATTGGGTTGGTTTTCATTGATGTGCACCCTTGAAGCAAGTCTGGTATCAAATTATGGTATCCCCAATAGTATGATTAAGGAACTTCAGTTTGATTGATGTATAATGGTATGAAGTTTAATATATTTGCAGGTAAGACTATTCTAGATTGGATAGTAAATGTCATTCTATTTCCAGTGATATGAAAAATGTCACATAAATCCTCATGGTTGGAGAGTTATGGCCTGTTGAAGTTGATAAACCTCATCAGTCTAGAAGGTCAAAGAAGTGAAACTAATTCTAGAAGCTCCTAGAAGAAGTTGACTAGTCAAGTGGGTGAAACTAGGAGTTAGTCATGAGTTTAGTTGTTGCAATAAGAAATTAATTAAAAATAATTTAGTTGCAACTACTAGAAGTGGAGAATTTACTATTTGCAACAAAGTGAGTTAGAAGTGGACAAGTGGTTAGAAGTGAGTTAGCCATAAAAGAAGGAAAGTGGGTTAAGTTGGTTAGAAGGTAACCCCTTGAGGAAGATACATGGAAGTATAAATAAGAGAGAAAGACTCTCCCATTATCACCTATTGAATATCATTGAATTTCTATTTTTTGAAAGGTTATTCGGTCAGGTATTATTGATAGAGAAAAGTATGGCAGAAAAAATGTAGCAGGAAAAGTGCAGTAGAAAAACTACGGAAGAAAAATCCGGACAGGAAAAGTGCAGTAGGTAAAGTGAGGTAGGAAAAGTGCAGCAGAAAAACCGTGGAAGAAAAATTGCGGCATGAAAAGTACAGCAGAAACATTATGGAAAACAAATCGTGGCAGTAGATTCGTGGCAGCAGAATCATGGTAGTAGAACGCCACAAGAAGAAAAAAGGTATGGTTTTCATATGTGTAGTGTTGAATTTATGAATCTGGTTGAGGGTTTTACTAGTAATTCTATTGGATGCCCTCTTGGAAGTTTAGGGCTTGCTTTAGAGTTGATATGAGGAAGATCTACTAAAGTTTAGTATTGGTTCATGTTTGAGGTATTTTGGTTGAGGTATGTTGCTGAAGTTATTGGTACAAATAGAGGTTGTATAATAGTGAGGTTATATCACATGGTTTGAGGTACATACTTGTGGTATAGTGTTTGAGGTATATGTGATCAGATCAGATTGGTTGATGAGTATAGAGTGAGAGGTTTCTCAGTGATATATTTGACAGAATAGATTGTCACAGTGACATATTCAGTTTCTACATTTGGAACTTATATTTCAGGGCGGTTGGACATGGTAAGGATAGGTGGTTGTATCCACATTCTGGTTGTAGCTAAAGAACATAGGGGGTTGTAGCCTCCTTCTAGTTGTATCCAGAGATTTGGGGAGTTGGAACTTCCCTCAAGTTGTAGCCTGAAAATAGGGGGTCCGAGACTCCTTCTAGTTGCATTTGGAAAACAAAGGAAGTTGGTGCTTCCAATGAATGTAATCCTTAAAGAAAAATAATAAAAAAACATTCTATGGTTTTCTCCCGCATTGGGTTTCCACGTAAAAATAATGGTGTACTGTGTATGTGTATAATTGTTCATTTTTTCATGGTTTATTCACTCTACACTTATTGGATGATAATTCTATATTGATCATAAAGATAAATAACACTTTCATATTGTGGTTAAAAGGATTAAAAATATCTAATACTGATTCACCCCCCTCTCAATAATCCAACAATTGGTATCATAACACTTTCCTTCAGAAATCAATTTAACCATTGAAAGGTAGATCATGGAGAGAATATATATATATATATATATATATATATATATATATATATATATATATATATATATATGGAATTAAACAATTTGATGGACATAAGTATGCATTCTAGAGAAGAAGGATGAAAACATATGTACAGATACAAGGATTTTAATTTTGGCAGTGAGTTTTAGATGGATACAAAGAACCAATAGTTCTACCAACAAATGACAACGGAAAGAAACATAGCCAGAAACAAACAAGCCTCAGGAAGAAGAACAATTTAGAAGAGTAACTCCTTTAAGAAGATCTTCAACTCCAAGGTATCAAACTTTCTTTTTTGTTTTATGTTATGCATGCAATAATTTTGGACATAAAGTTGTAAATTGTAGAGCTAATAGCAGGAACAAAAGCAACTTTGAAAGTCATACAAAAAATGCTTATCCAAGAATACCTAGTGAAACACAGGGAAGAAGCTACAACATGTTTGAATCATTGAGCACTAAAGTGGAATGCTACAAGTGCAAAAACTTTGGACATGTGGCCAAATATTGTAGAATGACAGTTCCTCCTAGAGAATCATAATAGAATAACAACAGTCACAGACAAGAACCTTAGAAGAGAACATGGATAAGAAAGAAGAATCAATATAGCAATGAAGAATGCACACTTGCTCTACAAGATAAGGATAAGAAACATGGTTGGTATGTTGACAATGGTTTCTCAAAGCACATGATAGGTGATGAAGATAAGTTTCTAACATTGAAAAAGGAAAGAGATGGATCAGTCTTCTTTGGAAACGACGAATCAACTATAATCATTGGAACAGGCATAGCCAGAATTGGAAATAAGGATACCAAGGAAGAAAATGTTCTACTAGTGGAAGATATGAAATATAATATTCTAAGTGTAATTCAAATGTGTGACCAAGGTAACAAGCTTATGTTCGATTCATAGAAATGCAAGATAAGAAAAATAGGTTCAGGAAAATGTGTTGAAACAATTGTAAGAACTTCAAGAAACATATATGTATTAAGTGAAATTGGAAATGAAAAGTGTTTCGTAGAGAAGTAAGATGAAGTTTGGCTATGGTACAGAATAATGGGTCACATAAACTTCGATAACCTCATCAAAGTTAGTAAAAAGTAAGAATCTAGAAAATTCCCCAGATCACGAAGCCAACAAACACTTTATGCAAGAATTGTCAACGAGGAAACCAAACAAAGACTAGCTTCAAATCAATGGAATACTTAATGAAAAGACCACTGGAAATTGTGGATACTGGTCTAGTTGGACCAACTAGAACAAAGGGTTTAAAAGGTGAACAATACTTTATGTTATTGGTTAATGATTATACAAGAATGATTGCAATTTGTTTTCTCAGGAATAAGTCAGAAGCATTTGAAAAATTCAAGGTATACAAGGAAATGGTTGAAAATGAAATGGATTCAAAAATCAAATGCCTGAGATATGATAATGGAGGAGATTTTACTTCAAATGAATTTATGGATTTCTATAGCAAGCATGGTATAAAAAGACAATTCTTCAATGCTAGAACACCTCAACAGAATGGGGTCATCAAAATAAAGAACAAGAAAGTAAAAAAAATGGCTTGAACAATGTTAATAGATTCCAAGTTGACATATGTTTTTTTGACACATGCAGTGCATACAGTAGTTCACATTCAAAATAGAGTAATTCTTAGGAACAACAGTGACAAAAATCCTTACGATCTATGGGAAGGAAAACCAAGAAATGTGAAACACTTCAGAGTCTTTGGAACAAAATATTGCATCAGAAGAGAAGATGAAAGAATGGGAAAGTTTGATTCTTGTGTAGACAAAGGCATACTTGTTCGTTACTGAAGTATAAGGAAGCATACAAATGTTACAATCTAAGGATCAACAAAGTTGTGGAAAAAATCAATGTAACGATTGATGAGACATGTGGACGAAAATTAAAGGAAGAAGAAAAAGAGTTAGTGTAACAATTTTACGAAGAAGAAGCAAAGGATGAAGAAGCAACAGAAGGGGAATATGAAGAAGATCAAATAGAAGTAGAAGAGAAAGAACAACAAGTACTGCCAAAGACACCTAAAAAATGAATACATAAGAATCATTTGTCAGATCATACTATCGGGAACAAAGATGCAGGAGTTAAGACTAGAAGAAGATTTCATTCACCGAAACAACTACACCTAGCACTCTTATCTTCGATTAAACCAAATAGTTTTGAAGAAGCCAACAAGGATGAATTCTGGATAAAGGCCATGGATGAAGAATTGGATCACATAGAGAAGAATGACACTTGGGAATTGGTTCCAAGACTAATGTACAAAAATGTGATCAACACAAAATGAGTCTTCAGAAATAAATTGAATGAAGATGGACAAGTGTTAACAAGTAAATCAATTAATGCGGACATGAACTAATCCCCCTAGATCCACCTGAATCTAGAATAAAAAAAGATGTAACAATATGCTTTCCATAGATTACAATCATTAAATTTAATTACCAAAGGAGGAATAGATAACGTACCTTATGAATCGCTTCCTTATGTCTTTGTTGATCCTTCTTTGCTCCAATGCTCCTGTGAGATCAGATTTGTAATAACACAAATCAACTAACGTGAAATTAGAAATAGTGAAATTCAATGAAAACCTAAACATGTGATCAAGGAGTCATGTAATAAAATATCAATCATTTTATGGGAAAGAGACATACCACTGTATTATATTAATGAAAGGTAGAAGATACAACTGAATCGCCTTGATGTCGCAAGTTCCCTTTTAGTATCCCTTAGTTCTGACACACACATACATCTGTTATGATGTTTGCATGAAGATTTCTCTCAAAATATTGATAGATGAATGGAGACCTCAAGCATCACTTGAAATGGGATTCTTCACACAGTCTTCAACCTATTCTTTCTTCAGTCTCTATGCTTCTTTATGATTGTACCTCTAACCTTTTCCATGAGAAGCCTATCATTATATAGGAGAAGTTGAAGTGGTTAAAGAGATGAGGATGATCCCATCAAATCAGAGAAGTTAGTAGGATCATAACCATATGGACGCCGCCTCATATTTCTAGAAGATTCCACTTCTAGAAGCTACTATAACTTCTTTCCTCTTTTAGTTTTAAAGCACCGCTGGGACCTACCTATATAGCACCTTGCGGAAATCCCGCGGACTGGCTATAGTGCAGCATGTGGAAATTAGGGATTTTTGCACTGTGTAAAGGGAGATGCCCACGACGGCCTTCAAAAAATGCATCTTGCAAGGGTGGAAAGAGGTTGCTTTTCTCAGGCAAAATATTATATTGGGAACCTGAACACATGTTTATGTAATCATCATTAGGGTGACCAAAATAATGTGTAACAATAGGTTACCGGGAACAAGCTAGATTGGTATGTAAAGGATATGCATAGGTTGAAGGTATCAATTTTGAAGAGACATTTTCCCCAGTTTTCCGAATGGAAGCAATCATATTGATACTATCTTATACATGTTCAAAGAATATTAAAGTGTATTACATGGACGTGAAATTAGTTTTTATGAATGGAGAACTAGAAGAAGAAGTCTACATTGAGCAACTAGAAGGATTTCAGTTATAAAAAAATGAAGATTATGTTTGTAGATTAAAGAAGGCCTTGTATGGTCTCAAATAGGCCCCCATAGAATGGTATTCCAGACTAGACAAATACTTACACCAACAAGGGTTCATGAAAGGAAATGAAGACAAAAACCTCTACATCAAGGTAACTCAAGATAGTATTTTATGAATTGAAATTTATGTTGATGATATTATTTTTAGAAGTGATGATGAAAAGTTGAGCCATAAATTTGCAAAGGATATGCAAAATGAATTTGAAATGTCATTACTTGGAGAACTATCCTTGTTTCTAGGTCTTCAGATATGTCAAGGCAACCAAGGAATTTTTATTTCTCAAACCAAGTGTATCAGAGAGATGCTAAAGAGGTTTGGAATGGAAGATTGCAAACCGGTCAATACTCCTATGCAAACTCGTTGTAAATTAAGTAAAGATGATTATTCAAAGTCTACAGATCAGAGGGAGTACAGGTCAATTATTGGCATCTTACTTTATGTGACAACATCCACACCATATGTAATGTAGGTCCCTTGTTTCTTCAGGAATTCAGGCCACTAGCCCCTCTGAAGGAAACAGATAGGTTTACATCATTAACAGTCATAGGAATGACGAAAATAATGTGTAACAGAGATCCCCCCAAAGTATGAAGTTAGAATAGAGTGATAGCTGAAATACTTTTTCAAGTGTATGTAGGGAACAAGGAACATGTCGATCAGAAACCTGCCAACAAACAAGGAAATACAGTACAATAATATATCATCACTGAGGTAGGAATTCACATACTCAAAATACAAATGACTCAAAGCATAAATGCCAACATGCGAAGATCCATGTCATGTAATACAGGCCATGGCCACCAAACATACACCATGGATCCATGTCATTATGACTCAAATATGAACATAGCCACCAAAAATACACCATGGATCTATGTGTTAAAGACTCAAATTTGAACATATCCATGAGACATACAATGTGGATCTATGCAACAGTACAAACTGAATATACTCCAAAGCAACCTGAATATGTGAGAAAATATTCAGGGTCCTCATCTTCACCACTCTATAGTATGAATCTAACCATGCGAATGCATGTGCTGAAGTACAACATGGTAGAAACCACTTGATTACTGGTCATTAGTGTATACCGTTAACAAGTGCAAAGGAAATCACCATTAATGTCAATGACTCCCAAGGTACACTAGTACAATCCAATGAATGTGACTTAATGAGCTAAAGTCGAACACTCGCCAGAATCTCCTAATCAGAGGTCAATAATGAATAACTGCTAAGTGCTCTGTTNGAAGTACAACATGGTAGAAACCACTTGATTACTGGTCATTAGTGTATACCGTTAACAAGTGCAAGGGAAATCACCATTAATGTCAATGACTCCCAAGGTACACTAGTACAATCCAATGAATGTGACTTAATGAGCTAAAGTCGAACACTCGCCAGAATCTCCTGATCAGAGGTCAATAATGAATAACTGCTAAGTGCTCTGTTAAGTGTTGTAAACACAAATCTGTGTCTCATCTAGGTTGTAGACACTTGAGTCCTGCAACCACCCCTGCCTCTATCTCGGGTGAGACTTCATCTACTTCGTAGGTGTTGCCAAAAGGGCCGATAGTTAGGGTTTTTTTGGTGTGATATTGAAGCATTAAAACCCAGGTCTGCCCCTATGCCAACAAATGGTTCCATTGCAGGGATGTAATGTCTCCCACCTCATAGTCTCACACTGAGGGGGGAAAAGTCAAGAAGTTAAAAGTTATATTTTTAAGTTGACTTAAGAAAGGAAGAGGATAAAGGAGTAAAAGATAACTCAACAAAAGAATAGAAGATTAACCCTGGGAGTTAACCTAACTCAATAGAGAATTAGAAGGAAAAGTATAAGTAAGAGGCTGGGGTGCACCTATTACGGATTCTGGTTTTGGATTAGCATTTTCTATTTCTCTTGAGCATTCAGTTTGGGGCTTTTACTGTACAAACCCTTGTGAGAAACTCAGTGGTGAAATATCCACTCACCTTGTTCCGCATCTTGGTCTCGGGGATGAAAGACTCCTCCACACCATTCTAGTCTGAGCCCATCTCCATATAGCACTTCAAAAGGTAGCAGGCCATACTGTTCTTGTGTTTCCAGCAAGGGCGCACCATCATCTAGAGGGAGGTTCGATCCAGCTTATCTTGAGGGCCTGGGGCCATTCCGACAATTGGGTTTTGTTTGTAGGGGCAGGACAATCAATTTGAGGGATTTTATGGAGGGTTATCATCATTCTACATTTGTCTGCATATTGGGATGTCTTGGAGCCATAGGGGACATCCTGTGATTTAGTAAAACTCAGATCTAGAGAGATCTGCTTGAGATCTGAGTTCGAAACTTCTCCCACGGGATTCTCGTAGCCTGATCCATATTATTGGAGAGTTTTAGAGCATTTGGAGACCTCCTTCATCAGGGCCGAACCAACTAGGGTTTCAGTCATCCAGTGGGGCACACCATTCAGTGGAGGAATTCATATCTACGACGTTTGAGAGTGGCTTTGGGAATTTGGACATCTGGGTTGTCCTTACAGTTGCTCGATCTATCATTTAGCATATTTCTTGGGATGATTGGACACTTTTGGTAGTAGGGCATAATTATTGAGGGCTGCAGCATTCTTGCAGGACGTGGCACTTTCCAACTTGGAGGTTGAGCATTAGTATGGCTCAGATCTGGTTGATTTAGTCTTCATTGTATATCCAGCCTTTGGAGGCTTATTTTGTATTGTCGGGAGCATTTTGTAGCAGCTCATATCTATTGATTGTACGACCAGCTGAGGTTTATGCCATAATGACCATCTATTGTATTGATCTTACATTGCTCATAATAAAAAGGTCAGATCTTTGCTTGTGCTTCTACATCTTGAATATATCGTGATCTCCATGTGTTGATGAATCTTGTATGCACTTAATAACTCAATAAATTAGTAGTATTTAGTGATTCCAAGAAAGAATTTGGCTTGGGATCATTACAGTGGTATTAGAGCCTCGATCCTCCAAACCTGTGGAGAGATCGGTGCATGCAGAAGTACAGGGGAATTGTTATGGGTCGGAGGATAAAAAACAGTAGTGAAACAGAGGCAGAAATGGAAGGGTCAGGAGACGACCATGAGCCTTAGGATTTGGCTCTCTTAGTAGCCGAATTTGGTAAGTTCCAGCAAAACATGAACCGCACAGAAAGCACATAACTTCGGCAGTTGGATGAGTATCAGGAAACCAACAGAAGGGGACAGACCAAAATCTCTAAAACCTTAAAGAAAGTTGATGAGAATCTATAGAAAATGAACAAGAACCAAACTAAGATAACTGACCTTCTGATGCAAGTAACCCATCAAGGCAAAGATCCTAATACGTATGGGAATAAGGAGGTTGGAGGGTCCGCTAGAACCCATGAGGAAGTCAGATATAACCCGGAGAAAGCACCAGGATCCGAAGGAAGTCTTGGAGGTGGCACGTTCCATGGGCAGATGGGTAGCAGGACTAATCATAGGCCATATGTGCCAGTGTTCACGGATGAACCGCTAGGCCAACACTCAGGTAGTAGAGCTAACCCCAGACCATACATGCCCACATTCACAGATGAGCAAGGGCAGCATGAATAGGTTGAAGATTTTTTGGAACAATTAGCCAGGAGTACCAGGGAATACTACAACTTGGATATGAAAGTTAAAGGACATATATCCCTAGACCAGTATTGTCAAATTAGCTTCAGAAACCAACTTAGGATGAACCACAGGGGCAACTTTGAGTTTGATCGAAGGGCAGGGATGATAGAGATTCCATACTTTTATGGTACGGCTAAGATAACAGCACAAGCATGGGTGCAGAAGCTGGATACTTACCTGCAGCTTAACCCCATGAGAGAGATGGAGGCCATCAAGTTTTCCACTATGTACTTGGATGGAAAGGCCCACAACTGGTGGTACCATAGGCTCACCACACTCGGCCACAACCAGATTGTATCCTATACCGAATTCACTCAGAGGCTCATTAATAGATTTGATCTAGGAGATCCTGAGTTACATTTCTGGGAGCTCACCCAACTCACACAAACAGGCATGGCTGAGGCATACATTGATGAGTCCCAGAGGTTGGCAGTGATGGTGCAAGATATGTCCCCAACCAATCTCATGATGCTCTTTACAGAAGGATTGATGGAACCCTTGAAGGGTTGGGTTAAGGCCTTCAAGCCTACCAGCCTACATGAAGCCATTTGGAAGACGAGGGATCTGGGTCTAGCTGCTAAACCAAAATTCATACCCAGGCCACCTCTTAACAATGGTGGAAGAGACCAAAGGCCTCCAATAAACCAGATAGGATGTGACCCTAAGGGTTATGACAAGGGTCGTGGTAGAATAGATGACAACACTAGGAGGGAACTGAGAAGGAAGCAACTCTGCTTCACATGCAAGGAGCCATGGAATCCCTCACACAAGTGCATGGGATGAGGACAGGTACATTACATTGAGGTCACTTCAGATGACGAAGAAGAGGATGAGTATGGTTAGATACAAAACATGGAGGCCGAAACGTTAGAGGCAACAGAATAGGAGGTTCCAGAACTAGACTGTGCAGCTGGAGAGATGGATACATTGGCATCTAGCAGCGGGGTACCCAAGTTCAACACCTTTAGGATGAGAGGGGTATTACAAGGATAAAGAGTGTCAGTTCTGATTGATGGAGGAGCTTCCCACAATTTCATTGATGCAACATTACTGAATAGGAGGCACATACCTACAGTAGAGTTTAAAGGATTCAAAGTGGAGGTAGCAGGTGGTAGTACTATGCCCTGTAACAGATGCATACCAGGTATGAAACTCACCTTGGGAAGGCATGAGTTAGTTCAGGATGTGTATGTGATGGATCTTCCTGATACCAACATCATCCTAGGGGTGCAATGGCTCAGCACTTTAGGACCCATCACCACAAATTACAAGACCATGGAAATGTCCTTTTTGGAGGAAGGATGATGAAAGGTTGTGCTCAGAGGCATGACAGGTAACTCTACCAGAGTGGTCATGGCCAAAAGGATGGAAGCCATATTTAGAAGGGAAGAAATTGTATATGCAACGGAATGTAAGTTCTCAACACGGGTGGATGAGAAGGGAAAGGTGCATTGCGCACCAGATATCAAAAGAATCCTTGACAAGCACCAGAAAGTGTTTGGGCCGATTCCTCCAGGTGTGCCACCAGATAGGGGGCTTGAGCACATCATTGAGCTAGAAGCAGGGGCTAAGCCTGTTATCACCACACCCTATAGGAATCCTAAGAAGTATAAAGACGAGATAGAGAAGGCCATCAAGGAGCTTCTAGACATGGGACACATTAGACCAAGTTCAAGCCCATTTGCTTCGTCAGTAGTCTTGGTGAAGAAGAAAGATGGAATGATGACAATGTGAATTGACTTCTAGGATTTGAATAAAAAGACGATCAAAAACAGGTACCCCATACCCAGGATTGATGAGTTGCTGGATGAGCTGCATGGAGCTATATATTTCACAAAAATTGATCTTTGCTCGGGCTACCATCAAATCAAGATGAGGGAGGAGGACATCTCAAAAAAATCCTTTAGGTGTCACTACGGCCATTACGAGTTTTTGGTGATGCCCTTTGGGTTATCCAATGCCCCAGCCACATTTCAGTCTTGCATGAACCATGTGTTCAACAAACAGCTGAGGAAACACTTGCTGGTATTCTTTGATGACCTTCTCATTTACAACAAGACCTGGGAGGAACACCTTCGACATGTGGACCAAATCCTGTCAATCATGGAAGAACAGTCACTATACGCCAAGGAATCCAAGTGTGAGTTTGGAATGACAGAAGTGCTTTACTTGGGACACATCATAGGGGCAAAAGGGGTACAGGTACACCAGGAGAAAATAACAGCCATTAGGGAATGGCCTACTCTGAAAACACTCATAGAACTAAGGGGATTCCTGGGCCTATGTACATACTATAGGAAATTTTTCAAAGGGTTTTCTCAACTGTGTGCACCCTTGACTGACCTGACCAAAAATGGGTCCTTCAAATGGAATGATGAGGCCCAAGTCACGATGGAGAAAATGAAAGAGGTCATGTGCTCCTGCCTAGTTCTAGCTCTTCCTGATTTTGGCATACCCTTCACTTTGGAGTGTGATGCCTCAGGGGAAGGTATAGGGGCTGTGTTGATGCAGAACAAGCACCCCCTTGCCTATGAAAGCTGAAAACTTAGGGGTCCTGAACTACTTTACAACATTTACGACAAAGAAATGCTGGCTATAATGCATGCACTAGCCAAATTCAGGCAATATTTGGTAGGTGCAAGGTTTGTGGTCAAATCAGACCATAACAGTCTTAAATATCTATTGGAGCAGAAGGATTTGAATGAAAGACAAAAAAAATGGGTAAGCAAAATACAATCCTACGACTTTGACATTGAATTCGTCAAAGGGAAGAACAACACAGTGGCCGATGCATTATCCAGAAGGCCATCCATTTTTTCCATGTCCGGTATGTCATTCGACTGGAAGGAACACTTGATAGTGGAATATGCAAAGGATCAGTTTACTTGTCAATTGTTGGATGGGAAAATACAGGATGACAACTTCAGGGTCATAAATGAACTCATCTATTACAAAGGCTAGATCTTTTTAGTTCCTGGATCAACTCTCAAAGCTAAGATCCTGCATGCATGTCATAACTCACCAGTAGTAGGGCATCAGGGCATCAGTAAGACATACAGGTAGGTGAGAGAGAGGTTTGCATGGAAAGGAATCAAAGAATATGTGATGAATCATGTCAAAGAATGCACTACATGCCAAGAAAACAAGGATGAGCACATGCACCCTGCAGGACTGTTGCAACCCCTACCTATTCCAGAGCACAAGTGGGAAAGTATATCCATGGATTTCATCATCGGGTTACCCAGAGCACAGGGGAAAGATTGCATTTCCATGGTGGTAGAAAGGTTGACAAAGTTTGCACACTTTTTTCCCATAGCCATAGACTTCAGTGCAGCACAGGTGGCCGAATTATTTTTTAGAGAGGTGTTCAAACTACACGCCCTACCCAAAACCATCATCAGTGACAGGGACAGGAGGTTCATGAGTATGTTTTGGTAGGAGTTGTTCAGATTAGTGGGTAGGACATTGAATCCTAGTACTAGCTATCACCCTTAGATGGATGGTCAGACTGAGATAGTCAACAAATGGGTGGAAGGTTACCTCAGAAACTACGTAGCAGGACTACAGAAAGCATGGGTCAGATGGTTACATTTGGGAGAATATTGCTACAAAACCACTCAACATATGTCTATTGGCATCTCACCCTTCAGAGATTTATATAGCTATGATCCTTTATCATTTGTGGAGATTTCATTTGGTGACAGCAGGGCTCCTATGGTATATGATTGGATACAACAGAGTCAAGACATTCTCAGGGAATTGAAGGATCATTTACAGAGGACACAAAACCAGCAAAAGGTCCAAGCAGACAAGCACAGAGTTGATCATACCTTTCATTTTGGCGATTTAGTCTATTTGAGGTTGCAACCATACAGGAAGGCCTCCATTAAAAGAAGCAGAGCAGAGAAACTGTAGCCACATTTCTTTGGACCTTACAGAGTCAGCAAGAGGATAGGGGCAGTAGCTTATGAGTTGGAGCTTCCATAGTGTAGCAAAATTCACAACGTCTTCCATGTCTCATGCCTTAAGAAATCCCTCGGTCAACACGTCAAGCCTATTGAGGCATTACCTCCCATGGATGAGGAGGGATAGCTTGTTTTTATTCCAGAGGAGGTGTTAGAAGTCAGAGAGAAGAGGCTCTGAAACTGAAGCATCAAGGAGTATCTAATCAGGTGGAAGGATTTACCCATTGAGGATGCCACTTGGGAGCAGGAGCATGTGGTTAGAGAAGAAGTTTTGGAATTACTTGAGGACAAGAAATTTCAAGCAGGGGAGACTGTAATGTCCCCCACCTCTTAGAGAGGTGATGAGAAGACTCAGTGGCCTGGGCACCCCCACTAGGTCATAGTCTCACACTGAGGGGGGAAAAGTCAACAAGTTAAAAGTTATATTTTTAAGTTGACTTAAGAAAGGAAAAGGATAAAGGATTAAAAGATAACTCAACAGAAGAATAGAAGATTAACCCTGGGAGTTAACCTAAATCAACAGAGAATTAGAAGGAAAAGTATAAGTAAGAGGTTGGGGCACACCTATTACGAATTCTGGTTTTGGATTAGCATTTGCTATTGCTCTTGAGCATTCAGTTTGGAGGTTTTGCTATACAAATCCTTGTGAGCAACTCAGTGGTGAAATATCCACTCACCTTGTTCCACAGCTTGGTCTCGGGGATGAAAGACTCCTCCACACCATTCTAGTCTTAGCCCATCTCCATCTAGTGCTTCAGAAGGTAGCACACCGTATTGTTCTTGTGTTTCTAGCAAGGGCACACCATCATCTAGAGGGAGGTTCGATCCAGCTTATCCTGAGGACCTGGGGCCATTATGAAAGTTGGGTTTTGTTTGCAAGGGTAGGACCATCAGTTTGAGGGATTTTCTAGAGGGTTATCATCATTCTACATTTATCTACAGATTGGGACATCTTGGAGCCATAGGGGACATCCTATGATTTAGTAAAACTCAGATCTAGGGAGATCTGCTTGAGATCCGAGTTCGAAACTTCTCCCACGGGATTCTCATAGCTCGATCTATATTCTTGGAGAGTTTTAGATCATTTGGAGGCCTCCTTCATCAAGGCCGAACCAACTAGCGTTTCAGTCATCCAGTGGGGCACACCATTCAGTGGAGGAATTCAGATCTACGACGTTTGAGAGTGGATTTGGGAATTTGGACATCTGGGTTGTCCTTACAGTTGCCCGATCTATCATTTGGCATATTTCTCGGGATGATTGGACACTTTTAGTAGTAGGGAAGAATTATTGAGGGCTTCAGCATTCTAGCAGGACGTGGCACTTTCCAGCTTGGAGGTTGAGCATTAGTACGGCTCAGATCTGCTTGATTTAGTCTTCATTGTATATCTAGCCTTTGGAGGATTATTTTGTATTGTCGGGAGCATTTTGTAGCAGCTCATATCTATTTATTGTACAACCATCTGAGGTTTATGCCAGATCGACCATCTATTGTATTGATCTTACATTGCTCATAATAAAAAGGTCAGATCTTTGCTTGTGCTTCTACATATTGAATATATTGTGCTCTCCATGTGTTGATGAATCTTGTATGCACTTAATAACTCAATAAATTAGTAGTAGTTAGTGATTCCAAGAAAGAATTTGGCTTGGGATAATTACACGAGACCTGAAACTGTGATTGTTGGGAACTTAAGAAAAGAAAGCCCTGTGCATAGATCTGTTTCTTTAGTGCACAGTATTCTACTTGACTTCAAAGCTCTATGCTAAGAAAGGAATCAAATCTTAATAAAAGAGGTAAGATGTTAAATCTTTGTGCTCTGAGAAAGGTAAGATAAGTGAAAATTTTTGTTTCGAAAGAATGGATCTAGGTTTGTCTAATAGATTTTGTCCTAGTCTGAAAACTAGGGCACGACTAGAATAAAGACGATTTGATATGAGTAGATCTGATAAGAATAGTGAAAGATATGTTATTCCTATGCATAGAAAGAATGTTTGGACTAACAAAGGGATGCAATATCCTATAAATAATTTTTTGCAGGTTAGTTACTGTGATCCCAGTGCCCAGTACCTAAAAGGTTGGGGGTCATTTAAAAGAAAGAGAGGATAAACTCTTTGTTATAGTTGCAGAAGACCAGTACATCTTGCTAAGGAATTCCTTGGTATAGGTCCTAGTTTTATTTTCTATAAAGCTATGGACCATGAAGTTTTGGATTTCCCTAGAATGATTGCTAATGTTGAAAAGATGAATATGAGACAAGAAAACCATGAGGCAGGCTAAGAAACTAAGGATATGATAGAACCCCAGAAAGAATCAGAGACTGTATTACTACAGATAAAAGAAACCTTGAATAATCACAGAGATATCAACTTATCAAAGAACTTAAATGAGAAGGAGTGGATAGAAACAGGAATAGGAGAATTCGACATAGACCATGTTCTGGATGAGGAAACACAGGTTAATATCATGACAGAAAGAACTTGGGAAATTTTGGGAAAACCTGCTATGGTTTCTTCAATGGGAGGAATATAATTGTTTAAAGGGAATATGATAACCATATGTGGAATACTTACCCATATATCTATGAGTGCTCATGGACTTCGATAGAGGAAGAATTTGAGGTTGTTAAATTTGTTGAGAACAATGCCCCATTTTCTATTTTGCTAGGGAAAAACTAGATTGAGAAAGATCAGATAAAAAGGAAACAAGAAGAGGAGGATCTAGAATATAAAAAACAAGAACTAAGGGATTTCATGGCTAGGAGAATAACGCACTTACTGGAAGAAAAAGAGGACCAGTTGTAGCTACTAAGGACCAGAAATATGGATGTCGAAGTTGAAATAACACAGGAAGACTCAAAACACCTATCTATACAAGAGAATTTTTTCAAACACCTACCCTAGAAAGAGAAGAAGTATTACCCTCGAACCCTATGAAAGAGCCTCCACAGTGCGAAGTTACTATGCTAAGAGGAGATAAGAATAATAATGGAAAGAGGAACCCAGTGACTCAACTTGCAGGAAAGAAATCCAGAAAGCGTAGTAAGAAGAAAGCAAAGTTAGTGAAATTGGAGGAAGTTCCAGAGAGAACTTCGCAGAAGGGAGGTTTGAAGCACTTGAACTTCGTCGGAATAACAGAACAACGAATATTGGCACTTCACCACAGTGAAGAAATATGGCCGTTGGAGGCGTCTTGATCATTGTCCCAACACTCTAGAATGGCTCGAACCACAGTTATGGCTAGAAAGATCGCCATTAGACCATTGGGACTGCACCATAACAGATGAAATTGCATTGATTTAGGAATTCCTGCCATTGGAGGAGTCTGTTACGGAATTTTATATTTATCCCGTCAAGAATTGCACCGAGAACACTTTTTCCAATTGTGATTATCCGAGCCCATAGAGAACTAGTTGCTTCAACACAGTGCCTATTGAGAGATCGCCACTCATTCTATTACCATGATTGTTTGGTCACCAACCTAAGATACCTAATATCAAGCGTGCATGTCGAGTGAATTCAGTGCAGTAGAGAAATTTGTCGAAGATATCCTCATAGACCTCATGGCTGATAAGTTCATGTCCACAAGAGTCCATGCCTCATCAACGAGAGGAGTGCAAGTATCCCCATTGACTGCTCGTGGATCTGGACCATCCCGAGATGCGACAGAGAAATGGACCAAGCATTGTGATGACTTGGTGAATTTCAAGCTCATCCCATCTATCCTTCCCGACTATGTCCCACCTCTGGCTAGCACAGTGAGCCATGACATTGTCCCAAGGGACTTCGAATACACCTTGATTACTGTGTACTTCCCAAAGGGGATATGTACAATAGGACCATAGTTAGGACAAATCATGATGTTGAAGATAAGTGACTGCAACTCAGGAGACCACAAGAACTATGGCATGATCTCCCCACACAAGTATTTTATAAAGACAAAGGGGAAGAAGTCAAAGATCATCTCCCAACCATGGACTATGTACATCGCGAGGTCCACTATCCTGAATGTGATGAAGATACCACACTTTGGAAGGCATCAGGAGGTTAACGCGTGCGGTAAAATCCTGTTGTCTTTCTTCCATGGCGGTTATCTGTGGCTGGATAGTCACATCATCGTAGATCTGATGCCAATCCATTGGATCACCAGATTAAGCATGCAAGGACCAAACCCACAATAATTTTATCCAGGTAAGGCTGCAGATCATGCCCTGGCATAGAAAATTAAATATACCTATGGAGATGTGGAAAAGGGGAAGTGAGGCTACAAGGTAGCCTCCATTCAGAATGGCATAGTGTGCCTAGCCTTCCAGTTGATCATTGGTAAGATAGTAAGGAAGAACAGACCCATGCAGGTCACCAGGTTCGTTGTTGACCTCATGGGAAAATGCATTGAAGGACTACAGATGAACTAGGTGAGTTACCTCGTCAACCAGTTAGAACAAGATTATCGTGAAGCTCAGGATTAGGGCTATGAGTTTCATTTTAGTTGGCTACTGATCCTCTTCACCTTCATTGCCTAGGAGATGCCAGAAGGAGTGACCTTCCTTGATATTGAGCCATATGAACCCCTAGCTGTGAATTTCACCATGCTCTCGTATTTGAGCGACATGGAAAAACAATGGCAGCCAAATGCGGTGTTCCACACCTACTACCTGCAGTTGAAGATGGCCATTGAGTCTTTCCCTCGTATGATGTTGAACACCCTGCATAGGTTCAGAACATTTGTGAAGTTCCATGCAGATAGATATTTTATTTATATCATTGCGCGCAGAGATGAACACAAAGAAGATCTCCAATCCTACTATAATCTCACAGAGCAGGACATGGAAGAAATAACTAAGGAATGGCCTACAGATCTCTTTATACCAGTGAACCAGGAAGAACTGTATGACTTCGAACTCATCAAAAGTTCTCTAGCTACTTGAGAAGAGTATGATGCACCTAGTAGTAGTAGAAGGAATAAAAAGGAAGAGGTACAGGAGTTGAACAATGACTCAGAAGAGACTGATTCATAATCACCTAGAGGGGGAAGTGATGACAAAGTAGACAAAGAAGAGGACAAAGGAGAAGAAGAAAAGAAGAAACAAGGTGAGGTAACACCGCCTAGGGATCCTCTTGATGACGCTAAGACATCCAATAAAATAAAGGTTTCCCCTACGAAACCTACATCGTGGAAGAAGTCCAAAGCTAGTAAAACATAGATACAGACTATGCTCACGATGGATGACATAGATTTCATCATTGTTGTAGTCTCAGATACCTCAGAAGATATATTACAACATAATGAAGCCAAACAAGAGACCACGTATGAAAGAATTGAAGCAGAGCTGAAAGGGGTACAACAAGCCCTCTACTTACATCGCACAGTGTCTACTACACCCCCATCATCAGAAGGAACATAGTTGGGAGATGAATCTGCCCAGCTACACCGAATAGCAGATGCGAATGAAGCTCACCTTCGTTGTGTTCAAGAAGAAAAGGAACAGGCCATAGAGGCCTTAAAGAAAGCAAAAGAGTAATCCATGGAGAAACGTTGGGTTGTGCAACAGGAAAAAGACGACATCCAAGCCAAGTTTGCAAAGGATAGAGAGAAGATCTATAAGGAGAAGGAAAAACTGCTCGTAGATAATATTGGAGTTAAAGAAGTATTCACTAGAGCACTTCGCTCTATGACGGGCTTAGAACAGATGGAAGAAGACCCAGTGGAAAGCCAAGTAGGGAAGCTTGTTGAAGCCATTAAACAACTCCAACAAAGGGTAGCATAACTGGAGTTACAATCAGTGCTAATTACTCCGCAAGAAGTGAGAGACTAGAGAGAAGAAACTGTTCAAAGTGCAGTCTAGAAAATCAAGCATTGGTAGCTCAATAGTCGAAGTGCGTAGACTTACGATCACCTTGCAAGGAACCCTGAAATAAGGACACTAGATTCATAGCTTCAGGAGGCCAAGCAACAAGAAGGAGCAATGCAAGAGAAGTTGATGCCACTATCAGTGTTCGAGAGGATGAAACAATCCTAGGAACATCACACAGTTCAACAACAAGTTCATTCCATATAGAGTAAGGTCATGGAAGTGACTCAACGAATCTAGCCAGTGCAAGATGAATCTTGCATAATTATTGAGGAGATTGAAGGATGAGGTGAAGAACTAGAACAAGTGATTACCACAGTGGAACAATGCTTGGAAGGACCTGTGATAGAGAAGGTTATTCAAGAGTTCGCCAAATAGGAGGCTCTGGAGAAGCAACAGGTCAAGGCAACTCGAGGTATTTGGGGCAGAGTTACCTAGATCAGAGTGACTTGGGATGAGTCATAGGTGAGTGTTGGGGGCCTTTTGGCCCTTCACCAAGTTTTGGAGAACCTTGGTCATGTTTGACCAGTTTTGGGACTTTGACAGGTTGGTCGAAGGAAAATCACAAGGCGAAGTGGAGATCGTGGGATCTCGATCCATTTTTAGGGCATTTTTGGGTTTAGGGTTTATGTAACGGGTATGGGATGTTGGCCCATGGGTTTACCCATGCCTTGGGCCCTTCTATAATGTATAAGTAGATATCTAGACGATGTAAGAAACACACTAGATCTAGGAGAGATGTGGTGCTAAGTGCTATATTGCACTGAGTGAAAGTGATGTAAGTAGTTGGATCTATGTGATTGAGTTAGCTTTGTGCATACTGTGTGCATGAGAACTTGCAGAGCTAAGTGTAAGTGACTGTAAAGAGTCTTTGTGCTATAATCTAGCTTGAGGAAGGAGGGTCTGGAGAGGTGTGCATATATCTCCTATCCTATGCGAAGTGGGTTGTTATGGCTTTGTTCTTGTAGAAGATTGACATAAGACAATAAAGAAGAGAAGAGTTGGTGGATGTAGCCCCACACTGAGGTGAACCACATATATCCTGTGTTGTGGTTTCTTTGTGCATTATGGTTGTTATGTTATTGATGTGATTTATGCTTAGTGAAGTGATATATGTTAGATGCACCTGATATAATAGTACCTTAGTGCTTGGTAATGGGAATGAATGCTAGATTTGATCTATTTATATATGCTAAGTGCTTGGATGTATTATATCTTCTGAATAATGTGTTGTTATGTAATTAGAGTTTTCCCCTACGAAGTGAATATTAATGAATGTTAACTACTAAGTGCTCTGTTAAGTGTTGTAATCAAAGATCTATGTCCCGGCTAGGTTGTAGACACTTGATTCCTGCAACCATCCCTGCCTCTACCTCGGGTGAGACTTCATCTGCTTTGCAGGTGTTGCTGAAAGGGCCGATAGTTAGGGTTTTGTTGGTGTGTTGTTGAAGTGTTGAAGCTCGGGTCTGCCCCTATGCCAACACTTACCTTTATATATGTTGTCGGTTCCCTTTTTCAATTTTCTGAAAAAGTTGGCCACTTCTTCATCGTATCCTGATATTTCAAAGGAGGAGAGATTTATCAGATGCAGGATAGAGAGTTAGATATTTGGAGAGAGAGAAAGAAATCATGGTTCCAAGGGGAGTGATGGTCATAGGGGGAGCATGAGCAATATTACTTTAGTATTACATCAGAGTGTTCCCATCAATGCCAAAGGGGGATATTGTTGATTAATTGGGTTGGTTTTCATTGATGTTAACCCTTGAATAAAGTTTGGTAGCAAATTATGGTAGCCCCAAACGTATTATTTAGGGGCTTCAGTTTGATTGATGTATAATGGTATGGAGTTTAATATATTTGTAGTTAATACTATTCTATATGGATAGTACATGTCATGCCATTTCTGGTGATATGAGGAACATTACATAACTCCTCACGATCAGAGAGTTATGGCCTGGTGAAGTGCAGAATCCTCATGAGTTATCTAGAAGGTCAAAGAAGTCAAATTAATTCTAGAAGCTCCTAGAATAAGTTGACTAGTCAAGTGGGTAAAACTAGGAGTTAGTCATGGGTTAAGTTGTTGCAATAAGAAATTAATTAAAAATAATTTAGTTGAAACTAGAAGTGGAGAATTTACTATTTGTAGAAAAGTGAGTTAGAAGTGGACAAGTGGTTAGAAGTGCGTTATCACCAAAAAAAGGAAAGTGGGTTAAGTTGGTTAGAAGGTAACCCCATGAGGAAGCTAAATGGAAGTATAAATAAGAGAGAAAGACTCTCCCATTAGCACCTATTGAATATCAGTGAATAACTATTTTGTGAAAGGTTATTTGTGCATGTATTATTGATAGAGAGAAGTACAAGAAGAAAAGTGCGGCAGAAAAATCATGACACGAAAAGTGCGGCAGAAAAAGTGTGGAAGGAAAAGTGTGGAAGAAAAAATCACGGCATGAAAAGTGCGGCAGAAACACTATGGTAGAAAAACCACAGCTGAAATATCATGGCAGAAAAAGTACGGTAGAAAAATCGTAGCAACAGAATCGTGGTAGAAAAACCACAACAGCATAATTCTATGAGAAGAAGAAAGGTATGGTTTTCATATGTGTAGTGTTGAATTTATGAATCTGGTTGAGGGTTTTCCTAGTAACTTTGTTGGATGCCCTCTTGGAAGTTTAGGGCTTGTTGTAGAGTTAATCTAGGGAAGATCTATTGAAGTTTAGTATTGGTTCATTTTTGAGGGATTTTGGTTGAGGTATGTTGTTGAAGTTATTGGTACAAATAGAGGTTGTATAATAGTGAGGTTCTAGCACATGGTTTGAGGTACAAACTTGTGGTATAGTTATTGAGGTATATGTGATCAGATCAGATTGGTTGATGAGTATAGAGTGATAGGTTTCTCAGTGATAGATTTGATAGAACAAATTGTGACAGTGACATATTCAGTTTCTACATTTGGAACTTATATTTTAGGGTGGTTGGAAAGGGCATGTATAGGTGGTTGTATCCACCTTTTGGTTGTATCCGAAGAACATGTTGATTAAGGTTGGTTATCATTGATGTCAACCCTTGAACAAATCCCTGTAGCACAAAGGTTGGGTAATGGAACCAAGAGTTTTTGATGTAAATATGACTCGTTATTGTCTAGTCAGGGTTGATAATAAGTATAAATGGATGAAATCCCTCATGGGAAGACGCTTTGTGGATTGAGTTATCCTAGAAGTATGGTTAGAGAACCCATGCTTATTTGTGAAATAATGAGATGAAATCCATTGAATTTTTCAGTGAAACAATCCTAGATGGATAGTTCTTTTCATGTCATTTCTGATGGTATGTGTAACGTCACATAACTCCTCACGGTTAGAGAGTTATGGCCATGAGAAGTTGGAGAACCCAGGTTTGGGTAATGGACCCAAGTTTGTTTGATGGATAACAGTATAGGTTTTGATATATTTTTAGGTAATACTATTCTATATGGATATTACATGTCATTCCATTTCTAGTGGTATGTGTAGCGTCACATAACTCCTCACAGTTTGAGAGTTATGGCCTTACGAAGCCGGAGGACCCTCATATGTCATCTAGAAGCCCCAAAAGGTCAAAATAGTCAAAGTGGTTTAAGAGATTTTAAAAGGTAAATAATAAAGTGAAGTGAGAAATGTACTATAATTCAAATTGAATACAAAATAAATTAATTCAATAATAAATTTAATGGAGAAATTAGAAGTGGGTTAACCCTAAAATAAGGAAAGTGGGCAAAGTGACATAGAAGATGTTTTTAAGGAAGCTACTTGGAGAGTATAAATAAGAGGCAAGGCTCTCTCATTTAAGACACACTTGATCATATTGAATACCTATAGGTGTATGAGGTAAAAAAAGGATATATAAGATGAATTTATGAGGAAAGTGAAGAAAAGAAGGCCATAATTCAAGGAAGGATAAATTCTTTTGATGATGCTTTTTAAGGTATGTTTTTTTTTTCAGGTCATCTCACCATTTTCGCAATAACATTTTTTCTAGAATTATTTAGACCATGAAATTGCTATTCCATTGAGGAAACATATCCAAGTATTCATGGTAAAAAATTAATCTTGTGGTTCGTTGTATTTTTAGAGTTACACTCCGTGGAAAATAGGGTTTGTGGCTAGTCCCAAAACTAGTCAAAAACAGGCGTTTCGGGTAAAAACATCATAAATTCTTCATAACAGATCCAAATTCAGTAAGACCAAATGTGTTTATTAGAGTACAATATGTAGTATTTTTTGTAATAGTTTCAAATCAATACAACAAATATTCCGTGCAGGGCACGCTCTACAAGGTCGCTCTCTAGAATAATCCATAATTCAGCAAGGTGTACCATTTTTTCCATAACTCCTTTTCTGAGAGGTTCCAAGTAGTGAAACCTGGAGGAATTGAATAAAAAACATTGAAGAACATTGTATATCAGTTTCAGATATTTATTCATTACATGTACAAATTTATGATTATTTCAAGTTAGGGTTGTTGACTAACCCAAAACTAGTCTTGTGAGACTAAAGAAACGTTTCATGAAAATGCTAGTCTCTTGTTGTTAAAGTTAAGGAAGGTTTGCAGGTGTGTAATCATATACACTGGGTCTATTATAGAGTTACTAATCATATTTGGATGATTAAATTGATAAGGGATTTTGGTTGAGGTACAAGTTGGGTACATGGTTGAGACAAGTAGTTGATGAGTTGGCACATACATGAGGTGTATAGTTGATGATGTTGGTACATATTGATGAGTCATAGTTGATGAGTACTTGAAACATGATTGGTACATACTTGGTACATGGTTGGTTTCACTTTTTTATGGTACAGGTTGATTACAAATTTTTTGGTATAGGTTGGTGCATGATTGATGCATTGTTTATGGTACAGGTTGAGGTACAGGTTGATGCATGGTTGATGCATGGTTTACGTTATTGGTATAGGTGTTTTGGTACAGGTTGATTGGTACAATTTTATAATGATATATCTCACAGTGATAGTGTGACAGTGGTTCCATCATTCTACTTCTACTTTAGGGTGGTTGGATGGGGCAAGGACAGGTGGTTGTAGCCACCTTTCGGTTGTAGCCGGAGAACATAGGGGGTTGTAGCCTCCTTATGGTTGTAGCTAGAGAATTTTTGAGTTGGAGCTTCCCTCAGGTTGTAGCCTGAGAATATAAAGGAAAAAGAACTACAAAGTAAGATTTCAAGAAAATATTATGCATCAAAGAAGACATCTCATCATCAGATGAAGATGAAATCAATGACAGTGAGACAGGAGGAGTTCTATTCATGGCAGTAAAAGATTTTGACAAAGAAGACTCCGAAGAAGAATATGAAGAAGTCGAAGAAGGATATGAAGAAGTCAAAGACAAAATTGAAGAGGTGTAATTTGACTATCCAGAAGAATTAATGTGTGCCATAGAAGTTATCAGAAGAGAAAAGAAGAAAAACAAGAAACTACAAGTAGAACTAGACAAGAAAAAGGACACTCGAGAACTAGAACAAATGATCACAATATTGAAGGTTCAAATAGAATAAGATAAAAGAATTGAAGCACTCAAAGAACAACTAGAATAAAAGGACAAGATCATTGGAAACTTGGAAGCAAAGATTGTCACACTAAGAAAGGATATTCTAAAGAAAAATATGTAGAATAGCTCAAAAGTTATGGATGACATTATCAGCAGTCAAAAATCTCATATTCACAAGTTTGGACTTGGATACAATCAAACAAAAAAGGGATCAAGCTCCAAAACAACAGAGCAAGAAACAAATCCAAAAATCTATGCAGAAACAATCAAAGGGGATAGGAAGATGTACAAGGAAGATTACAGGGATGCTCCTCCACCGAGAAGATTCAGATTTCAAAATAAACAATAGACAGATAGACCTCAAGAAGAAGAAGGATTCATAAGAGCACCTTCTTTCATAATATCTTCAACTCCTAGCTATCAAACTATATTTTTTGATTTATGTTATGCATGTAATAATTTTGGACATAAAGTTGTGAATTGCAGAGCTAACAATAGGAACAATAACAACTTTGAGAGTCATACACAAAGGGGTTACTCAAGAAGACCTAGTGAAACACAAATAATAAGTTACAACAGGTTTGAATCTTTGAGAACTGAAGTGGAATGTTACAAATGTAACCATTTTGGACACATGGAAAAAAATTGCAGAATAGCAGTCCCTCAAGAACCCTAACAAAGTAACAAGTCACAGACAAGAACCTCTTAAAATGACATAGATAAGAAAGCAAGATCCGTATAGCAATGAAGAATGCATAGTCTCTCTACAGGATAAGCAAAAGAAACATGGTTGGTATGTTGATAGTGGGTGTTCAAAACACATGACAGGTGATAGAGACAAATTTCTTACATTGCGAAAGGAAAGAAATGGATCAGTCTCCTTCAAAAATGATAATTCAACCAAAATCATTGGAGGAGGCACAATTTGAATTGGGAACAAGAATAAAAAGGCACAAAATGTTCTACTGGTAGAAGATATGAAGCATAATCTTCTAAGTGTGAGTCAAATGTGTGACCAAGGTCATAAAGTTACTTTTGATTCACAAAAGTGTGAGATAAGAAGAGAAGGTTCAGGGAAATTGGTCGGTACGACTGCAAGAACTTCAAACAACATATATCTGTTAAGTGAAATTGGAAATGAAAAGTGTTTTATAGGAATGGAAGATGAAAGTTGGTTATGGAACAAAAGAATGGGTCACATGAATTTTGATAACCTTGTAAAAATCAACAAAAGACAAGCAGTCAAAGAAATGCCCCAGATCATGAAACCAACCAACACTTTATGCAAGCATTCTCAACAAGGAAAGAAAACAAATACCATGTTAAAATCAAAGGAATATTCAAAAACAAAACCACTGGAAATTGTGCATACTGATTTGGTTGGACCAACTACAACAAACAGATTAAAAGGTGAGAGATACTTTATGTTATTAGTTGATGCTTATAAAAGAATGAATGCAGTTTTCTTTCTCAAGAACAAGTCAAAAGCTTTTGAAAACTTCAAGATCTACAAGGAAATGGTTGAAAATGAGATGGATTCAAGAATAAAATTGTTAAGCCCTAATATTGGTTCATTACCCATTAATTGGGGCATATTATATTTGTAATTTTATTTTATTTATGTCATCTTTAGGCCATTAGTTGTAATTATACCTCCTAGTCTCCTATATATACCAAGGAGACATTTTCATTTTGAATCATCTTGTACTTGAACATTTAAGTGGGGTAAAAGGAGGTTGCCCCCTCAAAGAGGCTTATTATCTAAAATTATCTCTTTTTCAAGGAATTGAGTACTTTTTCTAAGGTGTTTCTATGCTATATTGATATTTGGTTCTTAACATATGGTATCAGAGCTCAAGGTCTTGGGGTTTCGCTACTACATCCGAGACACCTTTTCATTTTTGCTATAACCTTTTTTCTACAATGTTTCAGAAGGAATGTCTTGGAGAATAGTTAGCAGACAGATCAAGGTACGTTGGGTTCAAAATTTAGCTCCTGAGGCCTTATACTTTCGGAGATACAACCTGTACAAGATAGGGTTCTGGAATCATCCTGAACTGAGTCATTGCAGAATTTGAGCTATAAAAACATTTATGTAACATTTCAGACCCTAAACTTTGGAGGATATTTATAGAAATTAGTAAGTTCATATTTTGTGTCATCTTAAATTTATAGATACACCCTGTGTAAGATAGGGTATCTGACTAGTCCTATTGACTAGTCTCAAGAAGGTGTTCCAGGTAAAACAATCATAACTTCTTCCTAGAGTATCCAAACTGAGTGGGACTAGTTTCATTGGATCGTGGACAGTCTGTAGTATTTCTAGTGCAAGTTTCAAAATTTTATATCAATTATTTTGTGCGGGGCATGCTGTTGATACTGAGAGGGGGGTGAATCAGTATCAAGTACAATTTAAAACCTTTTTCAACTTATACTTAAACCATTCAATTATATCCAATGAGAAATGAACAATAATATAAGAGTTACACCAATACACCACAATACACCATGCACAAT
>JASDQU010108437.1:54546-134281 GCA_032191745.1 Picea mariana | reverse complement strand
TGCCTACAAGGAATTTTTTTTTTCACAGGGAACTTTTACTTTTCAAGGGATTTCCTTGAGTGAAATCAATCAGTTTGAATCTGTTAGAAAGGCTAAAGTAGTCAGTATTAACCTAGACATAATTTCTTCCAGTTAAATTGAGAGGTGCATATAAATATTTTCCTAACATTACTTTGAGACATGTTTCTGAGTTTTCAGAGTTAAGGCAAAATCTTCTCTCTTTGGAAAAGTAAGAGTATTCAACATCTCTGTTGCAAATAGGTGCAATCTTGCATAAGCTTTTCAGTGATTCTCCTACTTCTTTAAGATCTTTTATTTGTATTTCATTTTTATTTCATTTTCATTTAATTACAATTTTTTTATTTTATTTATTAAACATCAGAGGAAATTTTTAAGATTAGTCTATAATTCTCATATTCCTCTTATCGTTAATTAGGTGACAATATTTCTATGAATGAGACTTCTTTCAGATTTAGCTAAATTCCCCTGAAAACTTCAACTTGGTTCAGTAGGTTTTAGAAGCTCATACCTTAAAATTTCTTCATATTTTCAACTAAGTTGACTATTTATTTATCACCTGTTTTGGGAGAATATCGCTATTCTGAAATGTTTTTCTGGTATTTTGACTATCAACCAGTATCTTGCGATAAAAATAAACACGAGAGTTGTCAGATACTTCTCAAAAGAAATAGTAGCTATTACCTATTTTTTTATTTTCCTATTTTCCTTTTTGAAAACAACAAACATGTCTGTATTTACAGTGAAAGTAGAAACTTACCAAAGAAATGAAAAACCGTGAATCAAAGTAAAGAAATCAAACTGGTATATACAGTGAGAGTTTGGAAATCGTTTATTGCATAAAATTCTTCAGGTAACGCCCGTTGATAGGGGCGTTAAGGATTTTTCCATCCATATTTTCCAATAAGAATGAATTCTTCCCTTCAGAAGTTGTGATCTTGAAGGGTCCACATCAAATATGGTTGAATTTGTCGTGTTTTCCTGAGTCTTCCTTCCTAGCATCCCACTTTAAAACCAGGTCACCGGGAAGGAATTCCCTATCTTTAGCTTTTTGGTCAAACAAGGCTTTCATGTTATCTTGATATTTCTGGAGCTTCTCATCTACTTCAGCCCTATTTTGCTGGACTTCAATCAATTGTTTTATTCTCCTAGTGACGTGATTTGGCTCTTCCTTGGCATCTTGATAGAGTTTCATTACAGGCAGAGAAATATTGATGGGGAGAACAACATCGGTACCATATACCATTTGAAAAAGGGACATTCCTATTGATCTCTTAGTGCCTATCTGATTATCCCACAAAGCATATTTCAAATGTACATGCCAAGCTTTCTTATTTTTAGTCAACACTTTTTTTATCATGGTGATTAGACTGTTGTTTGAGGATTCAGCGAACCCATTTCCCTGAGGATAATAGGCTATGGAATTCCCTAGTACAATTTTGTACTTCTGACAAAAACTTACCAAAGCCATGGAATTGAAATCTTGGGCATTATCGGTAACTATCTTTCGAGGACAACCAAATCTCGACAAAATGTTTTCTTCCAAGAAACCGATCACCACTGTATCTATTTCATTTCACATAGGAATAGCCTCTACCCATTTGGTGAAATAGTCAGTAGTGGTCAAAATCCACTTATGTTGTACACTTGAACGTGGATGTATTTCACCGATGAAATCTAGACCCCATTGTTGAAACACAACTTCTGTTTTGACTGGGACTAAAGGTAGTGCAGGAATCTTTTTCTTGGCTGAAAGTAGTTGATAGGGGTTACAGGCTCTGACTTTAGCGTTCACATCAGTAAATAGTTTTGACCAATAATATCCATCTCTTAGGATTTTATATGTCGTTCTCTCCAGGCATGATTCCCTCCACACACTCCTTCATGGAATTCATTTATTACTCTCTCCGTTTCAGATTATACTAGACAATTTAGTAAGAAACCTAGAGGATCCTTCCAATATAGTTGACTGTCCATGATACAATATTTTACTGCATGCAACTTCAACGTTCTAGCTTTGGAAGGAGTCATTCCACTCGGGCACTGCAGAGTGAGAAGGTAGGAAAGTATGTCTTTATACGAAGCTGAAGAAGATAATTTTTCCTGGATTTGATTCGTAGCTATATGGTCATCGAACTCTTTGATATCTAGAAGCTCTTCGTAGGATTGTAAATGATTTATCCCAAGTGCCCAGAAATTTGATTTGGCTAGGAATTTAGCCAAACCCCGACCTTTGACTAGTTTGGTTGGTTTTACTTCTAGGTCAAATTATTGAATCTTGGCTAACCATCTGCCTCTTTTTCCATCACTATCTGGGTGAACTAATATGTTCTTGACAATGCAGGTTGGTACGTAGGTGATTACCTTAGAATGGAGTACATAAGTTTTGAAATCCTTGAGGGATTTTACCATTGCATGTGCCTGTTTTTCCAATATATCATATTTTAGTTCAACATCTCTGAGAATTTTACTAAAAAATGCATTTGGCTACTCGAAACCTTCATCGTTATTTTGTAAGAGCATAGTCGTGATAGTGTGTTCAGAGGCGAATGATAAAATCAATAATTATTTCATATAATCTGGGCTCACCTATGAATTTCTTGATGCGTTCGAATGATGCGTTGGCTTCAGTTGTCCATTTGACCTCTCTATCCTTCTTGAGCATATCTGTAATCAATTTTACAATTTCAGCGAAGTTTGGGATGAATCTTCTTACAAAAATATTTTTTCCTAGAAATGACTGAATCTCCTTTCTATTTCTAGGAATATTGATAGTATCTATAGCTTCAACCCTTTTTAGGTTGATTTTGATTCCATCTCGAGATACTATATGGCCCAAGAGTTTACCTTCCTGCATTGCAAAATGAGATTTCTCGGGATTTAGAGACAAATCGAATTTTCGACGTTTCTCAAATGTTTGTTTGAGGTGTACCAGGTGCTCTGCATCAGATTTAGAAAACATGGTTAGATCATCAAGATAAATGACAACGAAATTATATATTTCATCGACAAAGGCAATGTCCATAGCTCATTGTAAAGTGGCACATGCGTTCATCAAATTGAATGGTATTTTATCATACATAAAGGTACCCCATGGGGTGGTGAACGTGGTTTTTTCTTTATCGTCCTGGTGGATTGCAATTTGATTATAGCCTGAAAAACCATCAATCATGGACATTCTATTTTCTCCAACCACTTTTTCCAGCACTTGATCCATTTTAGGTAATGGATAATTAGCCTTGAGGGATGATCTGTTTAAATTTCTGAAATCTACACAGAGTCTGATTTCACCGTTTTTCTTTCTTATCGGGACCAAATTGGCCACCCACTTGGAGTATCTGAGTGGAACAATGATTTTAGTATCTAGGGGCTTCTTTAGTTCCTTTTCTATCACAAGAAGTAGTATGGGATTTATTTGTCTGAGCTTCTGCCTGAACGGTTTAACACCCTACTTTAGGGGAATTTTGTGTTCGATTACAGTGGTATCATAAGTTTTTAATTCATCATAGGACCAGGCAAAAACATCCTTGTATTGCTTGATTAAATTGACATATTTTATTTTTATTTTAGGGGGAAGGTATTTAGATATTTTTACCATCTTAGGAGTTTCCTTGGTGCCTATATTACAATCTTCAACCTCTTCATCTTGAGGTTGCAAAGTAGACTTCAAGGGAATATCATCATGATCAAATAATCTCTCCAAAGGAATTATACCTTTAGGGATATTATTATTTTTCAGTACCAACATGTGATGATTAGTGATCTTATATCAGAACTCTTGAGGATCCTCACCTTCCTGCATTATCCAAGTAGGGTCATTTTGATTTTCCTGATCAATATGCGTTTCAAAAAATTCATCCACCATTTCTAGGAATTGTCTGATTTGATCATCATCTTCGAAGACCTACCAGTGTTGTATATTGTTTGGTATTGAGGGTCTACGCCTCATTTCTATGTGATACTTCAGTTTGAAAATAGTAGGAGGTACAAATGTCATTGTTGCTTTGGCCAATGAATCTACCTGTTGATTTTATGTTCTGGGGATGTGACGAATATTAAACGATGAGAACAAAATTTCAATCAGATCCCATGCACAATTTCTATAAGACCTAAACCTTGGGTGTTTGGCCTGATATTGTTGCTTTATCTATTTTATAATTAATTCCTCATAGCCATAAACTACCAGGGTTTCAATCTTCAACTTTCTGGCAGCCTCTAATCCTAAAACTAGGGCTTCGTATTCACATACATTATTGGTGTAATCGATGTCCCATTGTAATATATAAGAGAAATGGATAATAAAATCGTCTTCGGGTGCCACAAACAACACTCCATCTCCTTCTCCTTCACAAGATGAAGCACCATCAAAAGACATTTTCCAAACTTTGGTACTATTTACATTTTTATTTGTCTTTTCTATTTTTTATTTTTCTGTACAATTTTATTCTATACATTCATCTAAATAATCATCGATCGATAATATACAATTTCCTAAATCCTAATCTGTGACATAAACATGATATTTATTCAGATTCAACATATCACTTACTGTATATGCCAACCTTGTTTCTCTGTAAGGCGGGTGAACTGTCTGCTGAAGATCGGGATTGTAGCGTATGTCATGTCGAGTTGAAGGGATCCTCCAAGTTTGGCACCCCAATACCTAGACAACAACATGCTGTACTTTGGAGGGATATCAACAACAACCACATCCATCAGAACACTTTTTACAAGAATCTGTGCAAGGTTAACCACTAAATATTTAATCATACCCATACATTTAACTTTTCTCGAATCAAAATAATATAGATCTTTGTATGGTCTGGTAATTTCGAGACCAAGTCTATCCATAATAGCTTTGGGCATCACATTGTGGGAAGCTCCAGAATCCAACATGCAGTTATGGAGTAGATGATCATGCATAGTCAACGTAATGTAAAAAGGAGCAACATAATCTCTGGAATTTTCAAAATGTGGAACAAACATTATAGTTGGTTTATCATCTTCTAAATTTATAACATCCACATGACTTTCGACATCAGAAAAATTTATCATTTTGGCAATCTGTTTTCTATATGTAGTTTTTATTTCCAATTCAGCTAGAGGCACATGGATCTTGATTTTATTAATCTCATTTTTTAAAATGAAACTTCCAGTTTCCTTTTCAGATTCTATGGTCGGGGCTTCTATCTCCCTTTTTTTTTGATTTATTAGTTTGTGTTGCTTTCGTTTTAGTTGTTTTTGTTTCGGCAGTCTGTGTTTCAACTGCTTTTGTTTTGGCAGTATGTGTTTCAGCTGCCTCATTCGCTTTATTTCTCGAAAAGATTTTCTTCGGTTGGGCAGTTGCAATATTTCTATCTCTAGGACTTAAATTATACTTCTTTTGAAGCTCAACCATTATATTATCAGCGATTCCTTGATAAGAAGAATCTTCTGTGATATTTATACTATCATCATTATTACATCGGTATTCTGCGTTTAAAGACCTTTCATAATCTTGCCTCGTCAAATGAGGTTCTTGACAATCATTGCCAACATTATTCATATCTTCCTCTAGTCCTCAAAGTTTTGCATGTCATCTCCTCCTATAAAATTTTTGTTTTTAAAGGGGGTCTAAATATTTTGATCTTCATTTTTTATCTGTCTTTGTTGCGTTTGAGGGTTGGGATTTCTTCTAAAATATTTTCTAGTGAAATGATCTATTTTATATTGGTCCAGTTCCATCCTCAAGATTTTGTTTGATAATTCTTTAATTATTTTCTCCATGTCATCCATTTTGTCTTCCGTAGACCTCCCAGATTCAGAAGGTCCTGCTTGTTCTCTGAATCGTCTAGTTTCTTTATTTCCCATTTCGATTTAATCTTTTAAATTTCCCGATGCCATCATATTTGACTCTATTTCTATAGCATCGTCCTACATTCTTGTGAGGTCAGAAGAACTCTTTTCCCTCAACAGTAAGGCAAATTCGGGCTCAAAAGCCCCTGTGAAAGTCACCTTTGCTGCAGATTGTGAAGGTTTAACCTCAATTGGAATTTTGTTATATAGTTTATTAAATATCTGAGTGAATTCACTAACTATTTCTGAATTTTTCTTTCTTAAAGCTCTGAACTCGGTCAAATAATAAAGGTGATCTTTCCTCTCTCACCATTGTCTGAGTAAGGATTTTTCTAACTCGTCATATGTTCTTATAGAACCTGCTGGTAGCCCTCAGAACCAGGTTCTCACCTGTCCTTTGAAATTTTGAACTAAGAGTCTTTAATAAACATCCTCATGCTCAAGGCCAAGGATATCAACAATTGATTGAAAAACTGTATGTGTTCAGTGGTCGTTAAGTCTCCCTCTCCTGTGAACTTTGGCAGGTTTTTCATATAGTTTTTGGGTAAATCATGGAGGAGAACTGGGAGGAATAAAGGAGCATACCTAGCAACTACTTTAGCAAAAATTCTAGGAGGTGGGAGTGGTACTTGACCGCCTCCTCTGCCCCCTCCAACATTTAATCGTCCTCCACCTCCGGCATCGCCTCCTCCGACAACAACCATTGATAATCTATGGGATGAAACTTGGAGATTATAGAAAGGATTTTCAAAGATGTGTAGTGACCTTCCAACTACTTCGGGATGAAAAGAAAGGGGTTCTGGGAACTGATCCTAAGGAGATAGAAAATCGGAAAAAGGGGGAAAAGAGAGATGAGAACTAGGTTCTTCCTATTTTAAGGATATATAAACGGGAGATCCAATAGGAGTCGAATCAGAGTGCAAGATATATTCTTCGAAACTTAGGGAAGCTGGAAAATTTATCTCGGGGATTGATGGAATATCAATCAAAACATGTATCGAGGTGGGTCTTTTACCTTTATTATAAAAGGAGGCAATTGAATCGGTTTTGGTATTTGTCTCAGGTAAAACCAACTCGGGGTTTTTGATTTCAACTTCAAATCTATCAGTCGATGTTTCTCCGAAATGGATTTAGGTGGAACCTTCTTGTAGATTTAACTGTTCAGGTTGAACCTTAGCATTAGACTGTGTGGATTTGAGTTGATAAACCTTACTTGTGGAAGCAGTGGTTTTCTTAAGGTATCCTTTTGGTTTTAATTTTTTTTCAGGGTTGGATACAGGCATGGTCTCCTTATCGTCAAGGTTTTTTCTGGTATTCTTTCGACTGAATGCCAGCTTATTAGTGGTGGAGTCGCCAAGTGAAAAATAAAATTATCCTTAATACTGTATTCTATCTTTCTTCACTATCAAAGAGAGAAACTTACCATGTCGTTCTCCGAGGGAAAAATAACTTCATTTCTTCGTTCCTGACAACGGTGCAAGAAAGATGTTGTTCCTGAGATTAAACTTAAGGCTCAAAGAATCATGTCAGGCATAGGGAAATTAAGGAATGCTTTTATAATGTTTTTTCTTTCGTTAGTTGTGTAAAAAATTAAGTCCTCAAATGAAATTAATAGCTGAACAGAACATAGGTCGTATTTCATCGTCTGAGTCAATTTATCAAAAAGGATGATGAAGTAGAAAATTACAAAACTATTAAACAAATTAAGGCATCAATGACAGAGGAATCTTACTTTGCTTATAGTAGAAGAAAGAGTGGAACACACCACTGAAAGGATATATAATGTAACGATCCAAGTAGCTTGCAGGTCTTGTATTTGCTAATAGAAAATATAGAGGAAAAACTGTTTACTATTAGATAACTAAATGAATTGTAATCACAATAGATGTTGTACTAAGTTACAATCTTTCACTTATCAAGGAGTAACATAAAGAAAACTAGAGATATGGAATACAAAGAGAGAACATAACTCAAACAACACAAAATTTGGAATCCCTTTCTGCACTTGTATTAATACTCACAAAGGATAAGTTTTCTCGGTTACAATACGACAAGAAGCATCGTGTGATTAACCTTATAAAGTTATATTTATAAAAAGGGTTCTCAACATTAAACGGTTTGAATTCCCCTTATTTCTAAAATAGTAAAAATTACAAAATGTAAAATGTGAAATGCTTCACTTGCATCTTTACTGTCGGTCTCCTCATTATGATGGAAGAGATGTTTTTCTCTCTAGTTCTCCAGCTCCGAAATGGATAACGTACACAAGTTATATCATTTGTTTCTAGTGGTGCTACCTTTTCCTTGCTTAATACATTTGATGCATCTGCTCACAAATTGCTCCAACAGCTTGGAGGGCTCTGTTAAATTATTAGCCTAAAAATATATATAATTTCTTTTCCAATTGAGGCAATCTTTCTTCCATTTGTTTATCTTCTGAAACTATAGATTGTGATTGCAGACTAGGCTTCACTAGCCATCTATTTATCTGAATAATATCAACCTGTTTTATCTGTGAGATTTTGGCCTGAGCCTCTTCCATATTTGTCTTAATGTCAAGTTGATGTTTTGTTATGTCAATCTGTCCCAGTACTCTAGAGCCATCTTCTTTATCAAGGCCCAATGATTCTTTGTTGAGCGAGTGGAAAGCCTCTTCAAAAAAATCCTTCACTTCCTTATCCATTTTCCTGCTTTCATCTATGCAAGATTCCCAATTCTTTAGTACTATATCACCTTTGGTCTGTTCCGAAACAGACAACCTGGAAGCCATAGATACTCCTTCTTTTTTTGATGACACAACTGCTTCTTGGAAGGTAGTCCGGGTAGCAATAACTTCTCTCTCTCTTAAACAAATGTTATTGAATGTTTGATCTATCACCAGAAAATGATCTTGGATAGTTTCAACTAGTGAGAAGGCTTTGTTGTGCTGCTTCTAGTTCCTTTCGCACTTCCAATGCCCGAGCTTGGAACATTGTTATATCTACAATCATGTTTTCAGTAGAGATTACTTTGGCTTGTAGTTTCCTTACCAACTCATCCTGCTGGGTGGACCATCCTTGGCTCGCCTGTATATTCCTGTGCATATCCTCGAGGTTGGATTTGAGCTGCTGGATTTCCTGTTTGTCGTTGGATCTAATCTGTTTGAATCCCTTGTTGACCTCACTCTAGACATTCTTTTCTACAGTCTTCATTTGATTATGAAATTGGATTATTTGCAGATCTTTCTGCTTCAATTGTTCTTTTAAATTTTCGACTGAAAACTGGTTTGTTGTTGCAAAATCCCTTAGTGAACCTGCTATTTCTTTAGCAAAGTCTACCTCCTACAAGGATTCTCCATCAATTAACACCCTATGTCTTTTGACAGCTGAACCTTCCTTTAGGTGCATTTCTGTCTTCACCACAACCTTCCTTTTCTTTCTAAAAAAGAATTTGGAAGGAGGCAACTCTTCAATCGAAATGAGTGTGAGGTCCTCTATGAATACTACCTATGCATTTGGATTCCCTCTGGTGAATTGTAATGGTGTGATGAACTGGATGGGGATACCGATTTCGGTGGACGACTATTTCCTAGACGAATTTGTAGTTGATTTATCTGGTGTAAACAATGGTCCTTCTTCTCCCTCCTTTGTCAATGTCTTTGCTTAATCTTTGGCTTGGTCACCTGATACATTTGTCGATGGGATACATTCTTTTTGAGTCTACCAATATTCTCCAAATTGTCTCATATTTCTTGTCAGCTGGAGCTTACTGCTTCTGAGCTTCAGGTCTCTGTTTACTGTGCAGTTGGAGACGTCGGGGTTCCTCCTTGTAATACTTTAGGGAGGCTACTTCTTCGATGCCTCTGGAAGTCGTAAAACTCAATAATTTTATCAGGTGATAGAGATCGAACCCAACTCAATACCTCTGGATAGGATCTCTCTCCTCAGAAAATCTTGTCTTGAGGAGAATCTGTTGGATAAATTTCTATTTTCGACACACTAGTTCAGTGGGAGTTAACTAACTAGTTCTATTTTAGACTTTCTATTTTTACCATCACTATTATGCATGCATGCATTCCTAAGGAAATATAACTACTTGATTTATTTTCTTAATTATGGAATGCTTTTCCCTATATATGAGTGTATTCCACTCATTCATTGTATCATATTGATCATGATCTATGTATCAATCATCAACTCATTGGAGTAGTGTGAATATATTTTCTCATTCTTCCATATTGAATCTCTCTTTCTTTCTTGATAAGATTTGTTTGTACTTGCTTTAGCTAGATCTCATGTGCAGGTTTCCATGAAAAAACGACATGGTATCATAGATATGCTACTTGGAGCAAGCCAGACAAGCCAAAGAATAAGGAAAATCGAGGTTTCGACAAGCTAAATCTGTGGTTGTAACTTTCATCAATTATTCCTCTCAAGATATTACGTTTTGGAGGAAATGGTCTGTGTTGAAAGTAAATCGACCCATTTTGGAAGTGGGTGTTCAATCGTTTGGCCATTTTCCTCATTGTTTGCTCAGAAAGTAAGCCTCAAGATAGCCTCTTGAAACTGGTACGAATCCGTGTCTATACCTTTCTACATTCATTTCTCTCAAAATATTACATTTTGGAGGAAATAACCTGTGTTGAAAGTAAATCGGTGCATTTTGGAAATGGGTTTTCAACCGTTTGGTGAGATTCTTCACCGTTTGCTTAGAAAGTAAGTCACAAGATCATCTCCTGAAACTGATACGAATTTTCACTTAAAGTGCCCTTTCTGCCGTGATTTCTTAATTTTTCACTTGCATATTGAGAGTAAATTTTTAGGGGTTCTTAGAAATAGTGGGAGATATGAATAGGAAAAATTTTATACAGTCAAACTTGGTGGTAATCTTCACACCATACAATTATTTTGATTGGAAACCCAAGGCAGAATTTCAACTTAGAAGGAAAGGATTGTATAATTTGACGATGGCGACAGAAACAAAACCTACATCAACGATTGAGAATATGAGATGGGCAAACCATAAGGATGAGGCCACATGACTACTTCTTGAGTTAATCTCCACTAATTTATGGTTTCATGTTGCTGAATGTAAGACTCCAAACGAGTTCTAGACCACCTTGGAAGGACTCTTTGGAAAGCAAGATGAGATGAGAGGTCATATGCTTGAGGTAGAGTTGAATACCTTAGATCCTAAAAGTTTTGATAATATACAATATTTTTTTACTAAATTTAAATATTTTCTATTGAGCTTGGGTGAATGTGGTATTGATAAGTCTACACAAGAGAAACAACTTATTCTAACAATCTTGGACAAGCTAGGACCAGAATACGTTGTATATGTCTCCAATTTCCATTATGGAAGATGTCTTTTTGGAATAAATTGGAAAATGTCTACGTTGGCTCAATTCATTGAGTCTCTTAAACAAGAGTAGACAAAACTCATATAGATGGGCCTCATGAAAGATCCCAAAGCACTTGCACTCACCATACATGATGGAAAAGGGTCATCCAAACAGAACAAGAAGGAGGGATATTCCAAACCCTTCAACGATTCTTCAGGTTCTAGAGACTCTTCATATTCCAAGAAGAAGAAGAAGAAGAAGGGAAATCAGTGCACTTACTGTAATAAACCAAATCATGAAGAATCCACATGCATAAAGAAACAGATCGATCTTATGGCACATGCACTTCAACATAACAACCTTGGAAACTTCATTCCAAAGGGAGTCAAGAAGCAAAAGGAAGAAGATTCTACTCCTAAGAAAGGTAATCATCATGCTCTGGTTGCAATTAATTCCTCATATGGTTCATGGATTATAGATTCTGGTGAATCCCATCATATGGTAGTGAAAGAGGAAGATTTATCTTCCTTGAGTCCATGCTCAAGACCCCCTATTCTCATGGGGGATGATACTCCAGTAGCAGTAGCAGGAGAAGGGAGAGTGGAACTCCACAATGGTAGTTTTGAGAATGTTCTACATGTTCCAAATCTTTCTATGAATCTGCTATAAGTTTATCAGATCACTCAGAAAGGTAAAAAGGTTGAATTTACATCAGATTCAGTTTTAGTAATTGACATGCATGACAATTCCATTATTGCAATTGGTGAGGTGGATCACAATTCAAGGTGGTATAAATTCACTAAGTTTTATGATGGTGACTCCTCTATTCTACTTACACATAAGGAGACTACTTTGCATGCACCTCCAGTGCAACATGCATATACTCTTGTTCTTCCATCAGTTTTAGACATCAGAAATGATTCCATGCACTCAAATTCTGTACATGGAAATAAGCAGTTAGTACAGCCAGATAAGAAGCCAACGTCGAAGCTTCAGCAGATGCCCAAGAAGGCACATAACACACTTCAGGAAGCAGGCAACCTTGCAGGGAATCCATTGGATTCAAGGATGACTTGATCTCAACATGAGGAGCCTTCTCATGTACTTTTAGCTTTAAAACCTGCAATGTCCATGCATTTCTATATGGTTCAATCTACTGATCCACATAACTATAATAGGGTTGTGGGAAATCCATTATGGAAAGCAACCATGTAGAAGGAGTATGAATCACTAGACTTGGAATCTGGCTCCACGTCCACCAGAAAGGAATATTTTCAGGTGCAGATGGGTCCACAGGATCAAGAGGTACAAGGCTCGATAGGTTGCCAAAGGACTTCATTAGATCCATAAATATTTCTACATCTTTATGAAGACTTTCGATGAGCAGAAGGTTTAGACTTTGTGTGATCGTTTTGCAATGAAGAACACAGTTGTCTAACAAATGTTATTTTCTTCTTTTGATACTTTATATTTTGANTTATTCATTGTTCATTAGTTGCATTGTACATGAGTACCTAAAATGTCCTAGTAGCCGAGACTCATTTTTTACTCCATAGTGATGTTCAGGGGGGGGTTTGGAGAAATTTCTATTTTCGACACACTAGTTCAGTGGGAGTTAACTGACTAGTTCTATTTTAGACTTTCTATTTTTACCATCACTATTATGCATGCATGCATTCCTAAGGAAAGATAATTGCTTGATTTATTTTCTTAATTATGGAATTCTTTGCCCTATATATGAGTGTATTCCACTCATTCATTGTATCATATTGATCATGATCTATTTATCAATCATCATCTCATTGGAGTAGTGTGAATATATTTTCTCATTCTTCCATATTGAATCTCTCTTCCTTTCTTGATAAGATTTGTTTGTACTTTCTTTAGCTAGATCTCCTATGCATATTTCCATGAAACACTGACATAATCTTCGTGTTCATACCTTTTCAAATTGCAGCTAGCCATGTGATTACCCACGATATTTCGTGGGTCGTGCTTCTTGAATTCAATGTTGACCAGATTTATTTCTTCCAAGGCCACGACCTCTACTTTAGAGTGACCTAAATATAGTAGGGAAAATGTACCAATCTGCAAGGGAAAAGAGGGCCATACCTTTTTCTGTACTTCTTTGAGCTCCTTACTAATCCCACTGAGCACAGTTTGTCATGTGACCTCTCCGCACACTAGTCGGTCTGGTAAAAATTGTGGCAGAGCATATGGAGGAACTGAACAACCAAAAACCCTAATATAGGAGAAGTGTTCCTCGATGTACCAGTATTCTATTATGCCCAGGTTAGTCACAATTTTTTCTGAATTTATGGGAGGTGGATAGCCATATATGACAGTGTGCATCGACACCACTACCCAGTTGCAGATTTCATAAAAGAAGTCTTTTTCCTTTTCTTCCCAGAGCTTCGAATGATAAATATGTATGGGTTTGACACTATTTGGATTCCAGCTCGAGTCCATCAGTGGAAAAAGCATCATGAAATAGACAACATCCATAATATAAGCTGACATGAAAAATTGGGCTGGTTTCCCCTTGGCTCTTAGTGACTGATATCTTGCAATCTCTTGAACCAAACTATCCGACAATATCTTTGCCTAGTCAAAAGAGTACCCTTCTGCTACTGTGTGTATAATAGGCACCCATGGTAAAAAGAAATGAGCTATGTTTTCTTCCCGTAGAGCCTATACATCATCATTGCTATGTACATTATGTGAGGTTCTAGTGCGGGAACTGGTTATATTCCATGGGAGTTGGCTCTGAACTTCTCAAGGCGAGAATACCAGTCTTTAATTAAATCAGGAAGGTTCTTTCTGTATTGGTCACATTCCTTCTTGTTGAAGTCTACTAGGAAATTTGCATTGTAAACGAAATTGAATACTCGAGACAATTTGTACATCAACTGTAGATGTTCTATCCTTAAAGACCCAATTGTGATCTTTTGCGAATTGAAAATAGTCATGGTTGGGATATCTATGTGGTCCAATGCCCAACCGATCATATCATTATAGGGAAAGATATTAGGCCTTGTCGCTATATTCTGTAGCTCTGACTGAGCAACAATTTTGTATTTGGTTCTACTGGTCCTCCTCCTCATTGTCGCTTGAATCATCTGAGAAATTTACGAATTCATATTGTAAGATGTTGAATACTTGCATCTAGGATTTGACAGTTTCTATGCTTCTGGGTGAGGTGTCAGAGAGAACATCTGCATTCTGGCTTGAACTTTCACCAGTCGCTTTAGTTTCTTTTCGTGGAGGCATGGTATCAGATCTCAGAGTTCTGTTATCTGTCAAGGAAAATGCACAAGACTGATTATCTCGCTAAGATAGCTCTTCCAAAACGCAAATGTAATTCAAAATAAATAAAAAAATCTTATTTTCCTTAAGCGCATCAACTCGCGTATATCTTCAGTGACAATGCGTTGAATTCCCTTAATAAAAATATTTAGGTGATAAAGTAGGATTGTATTTGAAATCATTTCCCTGGATCAACTATTAATGCTATTAATGATCGATGTTTTGTGATTGGGAAAAGCATAGATAAAATTTGAATTTACCCGAAATGCAAATTAAGAAGAAATTAATCATGATATAAGATTGTTCGATGTGTTAATGAATCAAGTTTATTTTTTTAATTAATCATGCTTAACCTTAATCCATTTCGAAGGTTTAGACCTCAGGTTATCCTATACTAGTTCGAGCTATGTTCTCCGAATCACGAAATCGCAATTGATTAATTAATATTAATCATGATTAACCTTTTAAATAATCACGATTAACCTCAAAGGTTTCACGATTTCACATATCGAGACTTTTGGTGGTCTCTCAAGGGAAGATCCCCGAATTGTGAAATCGTGATATAATTAATTAACATTAATTCCTTTTAATCTTGTAATTAACATAGTTTTAAAGCTTAAGACAGTTTCACGATTTCGTATATCGGGACTTTGGAGTTCTTACATGTTGGACTGTTAATATTGCAAAACCCCGAAACCCGACATTTCGAAGGTAGCCTTTAGTTATTTGACCTTTTAACGAGTGGGTGGGTCCATAATTTTTAAGGATTTCAGATCGTTGGATTCAACGGAATACTTCATCAACGGTGATATTCAAGTGCACGTTTGTCCTTATTTAAACAAGAATAAAACTTATCTAAGACTAAAGTTTAGAAAAATATATATGTTCCAACACAACAGTCAAATAGTATTTAAAGCTTCCTAAGATGTGACGAGATAATCAAAAAACTTCTATATATACTTAATATTAATTCTTCTTATCTTAGGACAAGCAATGAAGTAGCTTCTCTTAAGAAGATGGAAGCTATAGTGTGATCATGCATCTCATTCCAGATCTTAGAATTTACTCAATAAACCAGTCTTCATTAATCCAGAGTTAATATTGTATCTGTTTCATTATAACCCTAGGTTGTCTCACACACAGTACACGATTTCAAAATCTTAGTTCAATTTATTCATTGGATCAGGGAGCTCTTAGCTTATTCATCAAGTGTATGAATCATTTAGATTAGATATTCGTGGTTAAGTAAGCTGCCAATAAATTCTGGAACGTATGTAATCCTCAAGCTTCTATAGAAAAGATATATGCTTTGGTGAAATGAAAACATGTAATCATTCATTCACAAATATATTTGTCCATATGAAAACCTTTCCATTGTACTAAGGGAAGTTTGGTTTACAACTTATGAGAAATCCCCAATGTATAAAGAACACCCAAAACTCAAATAAAACCTATGGTTTAAATATCTCTCCACACAAATCCATTCAGAAACGCAACTGCAACAAATTAAAGAATGAATAGTATACAAATAACTCAACTTACCAGGGGAGTTGGGCCCATGCTTTCCCATGTAGTGAGAAAAAACGATTCAGTAACTCACCAAGTTATAAACAAGAATAAATTGAAACTCTGATTAAGATCAAATATAAATCCCTAATCTGCTTACAGTATATACATCACAATATAAAGAACAAGAGATAAGTAACACAATCTTTTATTATATTCAACAAAGGGTATGTACAGATAAGTTTTTACATAGAGCGAATCCCTCTATATATATCAAGTTATGAGTATATCAGATTACATTGCTTTCCCCTGTTCTCATGAACTCAGTGGGAAAAATGACTTAACAAAACTAGAATATATTACTAACCATGATTTCCTCTATCCTAATAAATCATTCTAACCATCTTAGATATCATTCCTGTGCTGAGTTTAGATGCCAATCTGGTGTTGCGCTGGAATATTTTCTCATGGATTGAGATTTCGTGTAATAGAGGAATGTTGGGTGCAGGGGAAATAGTCAACACCCATCACATTAGCCATAATATCAATACCCATGTCGCCAACTCCATCCTGGGCGTGCACAACTAGGAGAAGCCACAATATCGGGTACCAGAATGCCTCTGCACATACTAAAAGGAAAAGAATGGCGAGGGAACAATTGTTACATTGAAAAGGTAAGTGTCCTTTTATCATTGGTAAACTATAGCTAAAATATCTTAATTAATTTATCAAGAACTTAAAAAATTATTGAAATAAACAACTTTTATCTCATGTTACACTCAAGATCTTTAGGCAGAAAAAAGGATAGTAATAGGAGGAAATAAGTTGGATTTCAATGCCCAGGTTGGGAATAAATGGCCAAAGGAGGTGTATGGTGAGTGATAAAATGGGAGCTCAACAAACCTTAGAAGGTTTGAATCTCCCTAGGGGAACGGTATTAAGGGAAGATGGGTTCTGGGAAGTTCGAGTCACCAGATGAGCTTCTAGAAGGGCTCATCAAAGGTGGAAGTGGAACATCCTTCAAGTTGAGTCATCAAGAAAGCTAGGGGTAAAGTATTTGGGATGGTGTCTTGCCAAAATATCGTTATGGCATGAAAGAGGATTCAAAATCCTCCCCGAAAACGATGCAAAAATGTTATCGCACAAGTTGTAGGATGGGAAAATCCTAACCTAAACTACAAGATGGAGATAACTAGGAGAATACATACCGATTGTCACCTTAGATAGGTACTCCCGTCACTTTAGAGGTGAAGTGATCACCTCAAGTGGGGAATATCGAGTGACCCTAAGGGGAAATGAAGAAAAAAGCGAGAGTATTTAAGTGAGGCACCTATAGGTCAATGATGGAATGTAAGAAATGCTTGAAGAGTCTCATGGATGAAGGAATATGTGCCACAGTGTAGGAGACCTACCAGTGATAGTTGTACTTTTCTGAGACATAAGAAAAACTAAGATACAAGCCCAATAATCTTATTGGACAAGAAAGCAAATATTATTTTCCTTGTTATAAAAAATATATGAAGATACAAATCAGAAAATAAATATCAACAATAGCTTCTAAATAAATGCCAAAAGTCAAGAAAATCATACAAGATCTAAGCTAGGTATAACTAGTACAACTCAATATTGAAAGCACAAGACTTTAACATAAATGTAAGGTTGTTATTAAAAAGTTTTGCAGAGATATTTTATCATCCTTATGGTTGTATCAAACAATTTTTTAAAGCATAAAAGTAAACCACCAAAAGTTGCAAGCAATCCACCCAAAAAGTGCACTAGGACTAGTAGATTGTAGGGGAAAAATATTGGCAACTTCTGACAGTTGAATTGTGAGTTATTTAAGAAAATATTTAGGGTTTCCTGCAACCCTATTGGTTGTAGATTTATTTTTATAACAACATCAATAATTTCTTAGAGAAACAAGATTCCTTTAGGGCTTTAGGAGGCCTCAGGAATCTAGAACGACTTCCAATTTAGACAATCTCAAAATCCCAAGTTTTCACGTTTACCAATGCAAGATTTTATTTCTCCAATGAAATTAGATTAGTTCCTTTATCTATTGGGTTATGGAGTCAAATAAAGAATGAGATAGAAATTTTATCTCCTTTGGGGTGTAATCCCTTTTAATCCCCAAGGCAAGCAAGGCTAACTAAGACACACTAGGAGAGTGTAATCCATTTTACTTCTCCTAGTATAACCTTATTCAACAAATTATTCCAAGAAAAAAATGATGGAAATGGTGGGGTTGAATTCCCTTATACTCCCCAATAATTCTAGCAAATCAAACTTGTAACGAAGAAATGAAGCAACAATTAGACAGATTCCTTACCTAGTCCAAACATCAACAAGATAAACCTCCATTTTACCAAGATTAATCCACCACAAATGCAAGAGAATAGCTCCAATAGAGATAGAACATCACTTCATTGAAAAATATCAAATAAAAACCATAACAATAACACAAGAGAGAGAGATTTCCCAAGTGGGCGCAAATTTCAACTGGGAGTCTTCTCACAATGGGAGAGTTATGATGAAAATGAAATATGGATGATCTCTCTATATACAAATCCTATAAAACATAGTTTTTCCACAAAACTTAGGGTAAAACTCAAGATAAGGGGTAAACAACCCTTCCCTTTCCCTTTCACAAAAGAAATATTATTTAATTCATAGTTTGAACATAGAGAAACCTTAAACAAAAAGATTTCACCTCTTTTTTGGGAAACATTTGACACTTTTGGTCAAGTCGTTGAGTTGGAGAAGGGAGATCTAGGCTTCCAAAGGCAAATTATATTCAACCAAATATTTTCTTCCATGATACATGGGCCTCTTCCTCCAAAAAGTTCCAAATTTCTATCAAGACATACATCACCACCACAACTTAGCCCTAGGGTGATGTCAATCCCTCAAAGGTGACGTTTTGTCCCTTTAAAGAAAGTCGTTTGGCATGTAGGGGATGGGTAATATCCTCCAAGTTGTCCTCTAGGCATCCAAATTCATTTCATCATCATCCGGAGTGTGGGCCCTTGGCATCCAACCTATGGGATTCAAGCCCCAAGGAAGCCAAAGCTAGGCTTGTTCTTCCAAAACTGTCCACCAACTAGGTCCCACAAAGACAAATGAATATGCCCTCCAAGGATCTCAAGTCAAATGAATCATGATGAGTAAATAAAATCAATACAATATTCATCCAATCATGTACATCTATACTACCTTGTTAAAATAAACAAGTGCTCAAAGGCATTATGCAATTTTCCAAGTGTTGTAGGGATTTTATACCCTGTAGGAGTTGAGCTCCATTAGGTTCTTCCTACACCTAAGACAGGAACAGAGATATGATAAAAGGATGCTTCTAAGATTGATAATATGTTATGATATACAAATATATCAATCCTCTATCAATAAACACATAAAATTACATGAACAATCGTTTAGAGGGAAACATCCAACATATATTCTACTAATCAAGTAAGCAATATTACAACTTACATGTGTAAACTGAAGAGATATATTTCTTCCAAACCCCTTTCCCATGTCTTGCCACCAAAATGCCAGACTAACTTTGCTATTTCTTTCTCCCCCTTTCGCATGGAAATGTATTGGTTCTTATAGGGATTTATAGATAAGGCCATATGGTTAATGGGATAATATCTTCACGCTTATACTGGAAGCCTTCTTGAGACTAAACCCTGAGAAATCAGAGAGAGGTCTCATCCATTGCAACCAAATCCAAAAAAGGGAGCTTCTAGGCTTAGTCGCGACTTAGAAATATAGAAAGGGTGACCAATCCCTTCATTCACAGGCTTGAGAAACGACAAGGGAAAATAGAGGGAGATTAGGATAGAAAATCAATGGGAAAAGTATGAAAGATGAGTGAATTGGGTAGGTGACCTCTAGGAGATGATGTCTCAGTGGTTAGGAAGTTAATACTGGTATAACAGATTCCCACTAAAGCGTGAGGTCAGAGGAGGTGTCTGATGGCTGAAATAATTTACCAATAAAATGCATAGAGCTATGGGCGAAGATCTTGGAGAAGAGCATCGCCAATACTGCAAAAATGATCCCTGAGGCAGGCATTCCCATGCTTTGTAAGACAGATGGTATCATGGCCACCATAAATACATTGTGGATCTATGCATGATGCAAGTGATGGCCACAAAAAGACACCGTTGATCCATCAAGAAATAAACATGACTCGATCCATGACCACAAAAGTATACACTATGGATCCATGAAAGATGCAAGTGAAAACATAGCCATGACCAAGTACAAATATGGATCTATGTGACGTCACACAAAGCAGTGAGAAACGGATGAAATGCTCGAAAATAATCTCCATCGCAGCTTGGAAAAGAGTGTCATATAATAGAAGGTTGATCTTTCCCAAGGTTTTTGTCCTTAATCCAGATGGTATGAATCTACAACATGCGAATAAATGAGCTGGTGTTGATCATGGTAGAAACTGTATGATTATCAGTCATTAATGTATACCATTAAAAAATGTAAGGGAGTCCATCGATGATTATGATGAACCCAAGATACCGAGTACAATCTATGAAGTTTAAATAAAGGAGTTGATGTTGAACACTCGTAGATTCATTTGACATGATTCAATGATGTAAACCCATTGTCAAAATGCAAGGAGACCTACCACTGATGTATGCAATTTACAGGGTACTGAAGGGTTTCTAGATTTCAATCCTAGATAATGAGTTGAAGTGGACAGGATGAAATCCATCGAAGGAGGGCCTTGAGGTACCCCCATCAATCGACATGAAATAGGGAAATATGATTGGCATGAAAATGATAATAGTGGAGCATGAATAACACAGGGATGACGACAATAAACAAGCATAAAGGGATGTTAAGTGACTTACGTATGCATGTCTTCCCTTGAATAAGTATGCATGAAAAATGGCATGACTCGGCGCCATTAAATCTAATGAAGACCATAATAATTGTTCATGGAACGGTGAGGGGAACATGACACAATTATGAGAATGGTGGTCAAATGAGAGAAAATGGATAACTTTACTCTTTTATGAAGTGATAAAATAGGTTTTTTGTTTAAGGGAGACACAAAGTAATGACGACTTCCAGTTAATGAAGGCAATAAGATGGAAAAACCCTCTAAAAATTCGTCACCATGATCGATGAGTACCTATTTCTAGTTTTATGACCTGGAGGAGGTTAACATATTCTCGTTATAGATCATCTGATGATGAGTCCCTCGACATATTATTAACGAACCTGAGGAAGGAGGGGTTTGGTCCCATGAATGAGTTCTTCGATGTAAATTTTCGCAAGTCCAAAGAAGGAAAACTTGATGGCCTTTTCTTATTTAGAGAGTTTGAAAAGGTCATAAAGAAAACTCTATACACTTACCTATGGATTTTTCTCGAGCCTAGGTAGGTTTGTGCTTGTCGATTTTTTTAGTTTTAGGGAGTCTGAAAAAATTAAAGAATACTCCAGGGGGGTACTTTTATCGTAAATTTTAGTCTCCTGGGCCCAAAAAAGTTTAAAACAATGTGAAGGATAACTCTCCTAACCACAAGGGATAGGGTGTTCCTTTTTCATAAATAGTCTATCTGGCCTGAAACTAAAAAAGGGGCAAACTTATACTGGGTGGAATTATTTTCAAATCCATGATATGAGCGTGAAAAGACAAGCATACTCGACGATCTTTTATTTTTTAAGGAGTTGAAAAGAGCTTAAAAGAGACTCCATAGAATGGTTCCATAGCTTATGTTGATAGTGTTCTTGACAGAAATAAGGTTAGTATATGGTTCCATGAGAAAAGAAAATGAAGAAAAAAATATTTTTATAGTGTGAACATGGTTAAGATGAAGCTATATGTGGTTAAAAAATAGTGTTTTGACCTCATTTTACCCATTTACCTTGGTGAAACTTTGGACAGACCTTTTCTTGTGAATATTTGGAGCAATGATTGCAGAGCGTGGAACCATAGATCATGTACCTTTCATCCAAAAAACAATAGGTTGGACCTTATCTTACAATACCCATCTTGTAGTTTTGTGTTTTATGCATTTATTTATTAATGGAAGAACTCAAAATTTTTGAGTCTACGCGATCATGACTGGCCTCCTTGCGGGGAGTGACTGAATGGTTTTGTCGCTCTGTGTGAAGAATGGAATCACAATTTTTCACGTCCATGATAGAGTTGAGGGGTGACCAACCGATATGGTCGTGATCGGTCACACTATCGACCAAAATAGGTTGCGACCAAACAAAGTGGTCACGACCGATCACCCTGTCTTCTCAGGAAGGTCGTGACCAAGTGTATTTTTGGCATTGTTTTGCAAACATTTTGATGAGTATTGCATATGAATGGGCTCTAAAAAATAATTGGTGTTTGTGGCAGGTGTGAACAACGATGTGGGAGTGGAGAGAACACGAACATGAAGAGAATGATAATGTTGCATTAGATGATCCTCCCACTTAAGATGCTTTAAGGAATGGTGGGTTACTAAAATTCTTCCTATGTCATAACATGTGAGCTCAACCAATCATGTTACAAAGGCTGGTTGATATGTGGGATGCAGATCAACAACACTTTGTGGTACAAGACCAGGTATTAACCTTGGATATTGAAGATACTCACTTTTTGATGGGATTGTCTCATCGTGGTGCCACCGTGGTCTTGGTAGGTGACAACAGGGGTGGTGAAAATTAGGTGGATGACTATGTGGCCCACTACAATCACCCGGTTACACTGAAGAGAAGCAATAAGCTGCCAATAATATAGGTAGTGGAATTGACCCTACGTACCATTTTATTCACCATTACACGAGCGACAAGGAGTACTAGGTTACACTTGGCTTCAAGGATCCAAGTAGATTATGCAGTGATGAGTTTGCCTCCTACATTATATAACTAGTGTGCTATAGTGTTGGTAAATAAGGACCAGTTGAACAAGTGGAGGTTAGGTCGACAAGAGCAAATTTGTTATGGACCCATTTTGTTATCTTTCTTTTTCGAGTGGGTGCCTACATCATGATCATGGGATGTGGTGGAAAATGTTGGGTATAGAGATCCAGCTATGAAGAAATGGACGGATCTGTATTCCCGACTCAGGGGGGACACAATTCCAGTTTGACGACAAAATTTTTCAATATTGGGATCGCCAGATAATGGCGATAGATGATTATGCATATGACGGTGTGGATTACTATGATGATCCAGATATGGTTTTCCCTGAGGAGGAACAATCTAGTGATGATTTCAGTAAGAAAGATAACATTTTCATTATACATATTTTTGTTTTGTATTTTTAATGTTTTTGTGATTTTATGAATATAAATGTTTTTGTGTGTAACATAAAAAATATTTTTTGATGGATAGATTGTGTGCCAGTACATCCAGCAGGTATGTTTCCACTGACTAGGCGAGGTGAACATCTTAGGATTGGGAGAGGACCACATGGTGGGAGAGCTGATGCAGAAATCTTGGAGGATCTTGAGGAAAACCTCAAGCATTTAACTGTGGGCATTCCAATGCCACATATGGATGATATACCACTGCATATGCAGAGGATCTTAGTTGGTGTGGGGAACCAGTTTGGGAGCCTTTTGTGGAAGGTCACACGAGTGGTCATTTGTTATAATGATGACAAGGATCCTTGATATGACTAGTGTTCTTTAGTACGATGGACTTTTGGTGCATTTTATGTTGTGGATATATGCGCGGAAAGCCCAATTTTGTTATGTTATACCAGTTTTGGATATTTTTTGGACACACTTATGTATATATATATGGATATATGGCTTTGTGATCCCTGCTTATATATATGTGATGAAATGGCTTATACAATGTATGTTTTAATGTAATTCTTTTTAATGAAGTAGATGCTAATTCAATAGAAAATTTTCTCATGAGTCAACTAAGGAACTGAATTATCTTTGTATATGTTCATAAGTGCTAAAATGAAATGATCATTTCAAGAGTCGTACCCTTAAATATTTCTGAAAAAGGATAAGATGTCAAATAGAATAGGTCGTTTTGAGGTGTGAAATGACAAGCTTAGAATCTAGGCGTACTATTAGGTGGTGTATGCCCAAAGAAGATGCTTCGGTTATAAGTTCAATGAAGACATTGTATTTTGCAACATTGTTCATTGCAGGTCCTAGATAGATGCCCCTAGAGCTGACTATGTCATTCGTGGGTGAAAGGATCACACAGGAAACGAAAGTGATTCTAGGAGGTGTGACTAGCTCCATTTTCATATCCATAATAGGGTAAGGGAAATGATGACATCTACAACTCAAGAATTAGTTAGGATAAGCAGAGTGACAAATACTATCACGTACAATGAAGACAAAAACAACCATATCATACTATAATACATATGGTACAAAATCACTAGATAGTGCAAGGCTTATGCATAATACTTTTTCAAGTAGAGCCTGCTACGGAGCTTCGAAAGAATATTTCCTTCGTAATTAGGTAACTCATAGGATCCTTTTTTAAAAGTGTGTTTTACAACATAGGGGCCATGCCACATTGGTTCAAATTTTCTTGAACCCAGTTTATCACAGTCTTGATTGTAGACCAACACCAAGTCACCTTCCAAAAAAGTTCGAGGGTGAATTTTCTGATCATATTGTGAATTTACTCTCTTTTGGTGGGATTTGTTAGCCATGATGGCCTCACGATGTCTCTCATCAATGAAAGATAAGTATAGTAGTCATTCTTCTTCAGCAAAGGTATGGGGAAAGAGTTCGAAAACTAGCTTAAGCAAGGGAATTTCACATTCAATGGGTAATACTACCTCTAAGCCATACACAAGTTAAAAGGGTGTGAAGCTCATGTAAGTCTTGGAAGAGGTTCAATATGCCCATAATGTTGAGAATAAAATTATATGCCAATTGGATTTGTGCTTTCCTATCATCCTTTGGAGCATTGTTTTGAGTACCTTGTTAATGGATTCAACCTGACCATTTGCTTATGGATAGTAAGGAGAAGATTTATCTTGGTCAAAATGCGAAAGGGTAGATAACTTATGTTAGAGACACCTACCACACTTAGAGGGGGGGTGGGGGGTGAATGAGTGTGGGGCTCTTTTTACAAAAACTTCCCCTTCACAAAACTCCTTAGTTAACAATCACCATAACTCATTACTTATTACTGGCATTCATAACAAGTCAAATGTAAATATGCATTAGCAACATTTATCAAAAACATATCATCAAAAAATCATCACAGTAAAGAACACAAGGAACACAAGATGTATGTACAACTTTATTTTTATTATGGACTTCAATCCTTGGGTTTATCAGCAACAACTGAATAGAGTAAAACTCTAAAAGAAAACCATCTCTATAATGAAAGACTCATCTTACACACTCAGCACTAACTGAGATGAGGTAACAATCCTAAAAAAATATCAATATGCAACAGGTACGTGACCTGTCAATAATTCAACCCGCGTATGTATGCGCCTTGGCTCACTACAACCCGCGTATGCACGCGGTTAGTCTGTACAACATCCTGCGTATCACATATGATTTCTTAGGGTTTTCTCTTCAAGATCAACTTAGATCCTCTACAACCAAATCATCATTCTCTTCTATCTCTTACTGTCCAGTATGACTCATAACGAGTCACAATACATCCAACCTCTCCAAGAACTAACTCATGCTTCTTAACCAGACAATATGAATGCTACTCAATCATGTATAATGAATCAACATACTATAGGAATCATATCAACACTGAATCAGAAGAGTGTTGATCACCCTATCAACTAACACAAACCATATCATAACAACATACCAAGAATGCCCTAGGCATTCACCACACAACAACCAATAGTATCCATCAAGACAACAATATAACCATACTAGAGTCTGAGTGGAAGATCTGAGCCCATAGAATGTAGATCTGGAACCTGCTTCAGTCTTCAACAACCAATCATCAACTCAAAAAAAAATCTCCATGATTTCATCCACTTTGCGCACCCTGTCTTCATACAACCCATGCATGTACATGTCCTAGCCCATTGTAGCCCACGTACACCTCAAAAAATAGGGTTTCTGAACCTTCAAAACTTTTTTCATCAAGATCTCAGACATTCTGAAACTTTGATGTGTTCATGAGATCCTCCATACTTTCTCTCTCTCAGAATAAATCTTCAATCATGCTCAAGAGATACACGCAAAAGATACACAAGGGATCCACACCAAAGATGCTCTACAAAAGATGCATTAGCAAGATACCCTTGCTATCTTATTTATACTTTTTATATTCTAGGTCACTTAACCCATTTCTAGTTTACTTAACCTATTTTCCTCATTTTAGGGTTAACCACTTTCCATAAATAGAAAGTTCTCCATCACTTTATCATTTAAATATTCCTCCTTGATTTTGTCACCTTACTTTAATATTTAAATAATCCTTCTTGATTTTGGCACTTCATTTTATTATTTAAATAGTCCTCCTTGACTTTGTCACTTCACTTTATCATTTAAATAATAATTTCTTCTTCTCAAGCACTTTGACTTCTTTGACCTTTTGGGGCTTCAATCCAACATATGAGGGTCTTTCATCTTCGTAGGGTCATAACTCTCAAACGATGAGGAGTTATGTGACATTCCACATACCACCGGAAATGACATGACAAACACTTTCCATCTAGGATAGTTTCACCAACAATTTCACCGATCTTCATCTCATTATTCCACATACAAGCATAACCATACTTCAAGGATAAATCAACCATAAAGCGTCTTCCCATGAGGGTTTTCACCATAAGGGGACCACTTTGGAGTTCATCCATTTGCGCACCTTATCAACCATGATAAGACAATAATGATTCATCAATACAACAATGCATCATATCACTGAAAACTCATTGATCCATCTTCATCTATGCATGACATCATATGACTATGATTCCACTTGACATTTATCCATTCACAACAATCAAGCAATCATTAATTGACATCAATAAATCACTTGACATCATTCATTTGAAATCAATCAGTAAAACTATTAGCATCAATGACAACATGATCCAACAATATTCCCCTTTGGCATTGATGGAAATACTAACATTGATGTCAACACCAATCATTGATGTCAAAATGTAGACAAGGCATTCTCTACATAAATAGTCATCAAAAATATCAATGTAACTATCTCTCCCCATCAATAAACATCAATCACATCAATGTGATTATCTCTCCCCCTTTGACATCAATGGAAAAGGGTCATTCTCCCCTAGGGGCTGCTCCCCCTGCTTGAACTCTCCTTGGGGCTGCTCCCCTTGCTTTAACTCTCCCTGGGGCTTCTCCCCCTGTCTAAATGCCTTTGATCTTCCTTTGAATAATATCTCCCCTTTTGAACAAGGGATATCACTCTAATTTAATGCTGGAGATACATCACTCATACTCCCTCTATGACCATTGTTCCCCCTGGAACTGTGCCTCTGTGCTCTTTCTTCAGGTATAGGGATCTTTTCTCCTCCTATAACCATGGTAAGAATAATGACTCCCCCTATGGGTATGTCTCCTCCTATATTCTCTGCAAGATGAACAATATGCTACCATATGATGATCCTTGGACTTGTTCATGCATCAAACTCATGCCATACCAACCATCAAAAGATATGTCAACAATAAAATAGAGAATCATGAGTATAACATCACCCAAGTACATCATGTACCAATTGTGTGCTCATCATGCACAAAACCTTTGTACATTAACCATGTACATCAATACCATACAATGTGCCATAATATCTCATCAATGGAATGTATCAACCATATGCCAACATGTGCATCTACCAATATGCCAACCATGTGCATCTACCAATATTCCAAACAAGTGTCATATCACTCATGATATGTCTCCATCATGAACCAAGTGTCATAACCATGTATCTCAAATAAATACCAATTGTTGTGCTAATCAAGTAATACCAATGGTGTACTATCATCAAGAATATGCCTTCTATGAGTGTACCAAACATGTACATCAACATGTATCACCACTTGTACCAAGAAAGTACATCAACCATGCACCAATACCACAACATGATGAATCCTCATACATGTATGCCAAATCCTTCATAAAATATGTGCCAATCAAACTACTAGTAGGTGCCTCTACCAATGTACTAGAAATATACCAATCATGCATCAAATATAGATCATCAATGATGTACAACATGATCACCTCATCAACTCACCAACTACAAGTCCAAATATGTAGCCCATCCATATGCCAAATGCATGCATCAATTTTTTAACAAGTAAGCTTCCAACAACACATGTGCTAGTAGTATGCTTCAATAGATCAATGCCATCTCTAGCTAGCATCATCAATATATATCACATAACCAAGGTGCCATAAATTCACTTTCATAACCAACATTGTTATTCAATAGTAAATGCCTCAATCCATACTCATGGGTTAGTGCCATGCATCCAAGCTAGCCTTTCATTATTTTTTATCATCACATTACATAATCCAATATAGAATCATGAAAACCTGCAACAAACAATGTCAGAACCTGCAACAAACTATGCCAGGCCCTGCATCATAGAGTTATACCATCACATCAATATGCAACCCATGTGCATAGCCCTTTTCCTTAGGCTTTACCACATATATGCCGCCTGCTACACAGACAACTCATGTATGTACGTGACCTATTCAAGGTCATCCTGCATATGCATGCGATTGTTACCACTGTAACCCGCGTATGATTATGTAGATGTCACACTTGAGCCTCCCTTAAGGCTTCCATTATGCTCTGGTTGTTCAATCTTCTTCACCCACTTCTTAAGGTGTCCCTGATTCTCAGAACTTGAGCTCCGAGCTTCCATTTTCTCAAAGATGTCTCCCTTACTTACTTCATTCCTTCTTCTAGTCATACTATATGAAGTCCTTTTCATGGAATTTCTTCTTGTGTTCCAGCAATCCTGGGATTTGTGTCCAAATTCACTACAGCTGTAGAATCTCATGCTGTGATATTGAGAAACAATGTGTCCCACTTGATCACATCTCCAACACCTTATGGTGTTGTGAAATCTTCCATTATCTCTCCTTGAATAAGATCTACATTCCAAAGCTTTGTGACCATATTCATTACATGAATAACATTGACCATGAAAAAGACTTCCATACCTTTGCTTTGGTGTCCATCTACTTTGAGGTGTAAGGATGTCTTCTTTATGTCTTCCTTTCTTTGTTCTTTTGAAACTTTCCTTCCCTTGTGTAGGTGTTTTACTTGCAACGTTATCTTCATCCTTTGAGAGTGAGGGATTTACCTCATGCTTCTTTGAGGTTCTTGCTTCAGCATGTGTAGCTTCTCCCTTGTATCCAAGACTTGATTTATCATTTGGTGATCTTTGAATTTCCAAGATCTCATTCAAGATTTGTGAGCTATTCAAGAATTTGTTTGACTTCTCTACTTTCTTTCTAAGATCAACAACTTCAACTTCTAACTTATGACAAGACTCTTCCTTTTCATTTATTTGATTCTTCAATAGTTCCTCTACCCTTTTGGTTTCTTCAATTTGGGTCTTAAGATGAACAATAGTTTCAAAACTTTTGTTAATCTCATCATCTACCTTCTTATCTTCTTTTTCATTCTTTAGTCTTGTGATATCTTCTTCCTTTTCATCTAATTGAATCTTATTACTCTCTTCTTGTTCCTTTATCATTTCCTTTAACTTCAATATGTGCCTTTGACTCTTTTTAAGAAAATTCTTAGTGTTATACGAAAGATAGATATAGTCTATATAGTAGTGGTCATTGCTATATTCATATAGACCTCTTTCAATTTTCTCTTTAATCTTCAATAGTTTTTCTTCTACTTCTTCCATGGGATAACAATCAATTTATTTTATCCAAACTACTTATAGATTTTCTTCTTCAATAGTAGAGAAAAATTCAACATCATCACATTTTGAATTATTGTAATCAAGAGTTTGTGAAGATTCTTTACCTTCATTTGAAATGTCTTCAAGATCTTCCTCTTTGCCAACATCATCACACAATTTTTTCCATTCATTTAGAATGTCTTCAAGATCTTCCATTTTGCCAACATCATCACATGATCTTTTGCCTTCATTTGAAATGTCTTCAAGATCTTCCATTTTGCCAACATCACATTTAGAAATAAGGCAATCAAGAGTTTTTGGAGATTCTTTACCTTCATTCTTCTTGATGGAGTTGTCTTCAAGGTCTTCCTTTTTTCTTTGATATGTATCCTATAGCTTTAACCATAGATCCTTGGCGGAAGTGCATTGTCCCATGATCTCTTTGGTAGGGCTTGAGAGTCCACTAAGAATGGTCTTGAGAGCCAATGCACAATTCTTCTTTCCTTCCCTTTGAGATGCAAACTTTGACTTGTTCTTCAAAGAAACTAATCCACCAATGGCTGCCTTCCAAATACCTGCTCCCATTTCCTTTAGATGCACTCTCATCTCTATTCTCCAAGTAGAATAGTTTTCCTCCTCAAGTATTGGAAATTCATCATCCATTTGTGTGTCTATGGATCTCCTTCAAGCTTGTTAAGGATTATAGTGAAGGCCTGCTTTGATANGGGGCTATTTTTACAAAAACTTCCTCTTCAAAAAAATCCTTAGTTAACAATCACCATAGCTCATTACTTATTACTGTCATTCATAACCAGTCAAATGTAAATATCCATCAGAAATATTTATCAACAATATATCATCAATAAATCATTACAATAAATAACACAAGGAACACAAGATGTATGTACAATTTTCTTTTTATTACAGACTTCAATCCTTGGGTTTATCAACAACAAATGAATAGAGTAAAATTCTACAAGAGCACCAGCTCTATAATGCAATACTCAACTTACACACTCAACACCAACTGAGATGAGGCAACAATCCTCAACAAATATCAATATGCAATAGGTACGTGACCTGTTAGTAGTTCATCCCATGTATGTACACTCCCTGGTTCACTACAGCCCGTGTATGCACGCGGTCAATCTGTACAACAACCTGTGTATCACATCTGAGCTCTTAGGTTTCTCTCTTCAAGATCAACTCAGATCCTCTACAACCAAATCATCATTCTCTTCTATATCTTACTGTCCAGTATGACTCATAACCAGTCACAATACATCCAAGCTCTCCAACAACTAACTCATTCTTCTTAACCATACAATATGAATGATACTCAATCATGTATAAGAAATCAACATACTATAGCAATCATATCAACACTAAATCATAAGAGTGTTCCTCACCCTATCAACCAACACAAACCATATCACAACAACATACCAAGAATGCCCTAGGAATTCACCACACAAAAACCAATAGTATCCATCAAGACAACAATATAACCATACCAGAGTCTCAGTGGTAGATATGAGCCCATAGAATGTAGATCTAGAACCTGCTTCAGTATTCAACAACCAATCATCATCTCAAACACCAATCTCCATGACTTCATCCACTATACGCACCCTGTCTTCATACAACTCATGTATGTATGTGTACTAGTCCATTGTAGCCTATGTACACCTTAGAAACTAGGGTTTCTGAACCTCCGATACTTTTTCCGTCAACATCTCATACATACTAAAACTTTGATGCGTTCATGAGATCCTCCATACTCTCTCTCTCTCTCTCAGGATAGATCTTCAATCATGCTCAAGAGATACACACAAAAGATACACAAGGGATCCACACCAAAGAAGCTCTGCAAAAGATGCATTAGCAAGAGACCCTTGCTATCTTATTTATACTTTTCATCTTCTAGGTCACTTAACCCACTTATAGGTCACTTAACCCATTTCTAGGTTACTTAACCTATTTTCCTCATTTTAGGGTTAACCACTTTCCATAAATAGAAAGTTCTCCATCACTTTATCATTTAAATATTCCTCCTCGATTTTGTCACCTTACTTTAATATTTAAACAATCCTTCTTGATTTTGTCACTTCACTTTATTATTTAAATAGTCTTCCTTGACTTTGTCACTTCACTTTATCATTTAAATATTAATTTCTTCTTCTCAAGCACTTTGAATTCTTTGACCTTTTGGGGCTTCAAGACAACATATGAGGGTCTTCATCTTCGTAGGGACATAACTCTCAAACCATGAGGAGTTATGTGACATTCCACATACCACCGGAAATGGCATGAAAAACACTATCCATCTAGGATATTTTCACCAACAATTTCACTGATCTTCATCTCATTATTCCACATACAAGCATAACCATTATTCAAGGATAACTCAACCATAAAGCGTCTTCCCGTGAGGGTTTTCACCATAAGGGGACCACTTTGGAGTTCATCCATTTGTGCACCTTATCAACCATGATAAGACAATAATGATTCATCAATCCAACAATGCATCATATCAATGACAACTCATTGATCCATCTTCATCTATGCATGACATCACATGACTATGATTCCACTTGACATTTATCCATTCACAACAATCAATCAATCATTACTTGACATCAATCAATCATTTAACATCAATCAATCACTTGACATCAATCAATCACTTGACATCATTCCTTTGACATCAATCAATCAAACTATTGGCATCAATGACAACATCATACAACAACTTAGGCATCATGCTAATACAAAAATGTGATCCATGATCGGTCACAATAGACTTGGGTACACCGAATCTAGCTATAGTATGATTGAATATGAATAATGATGGAGTTTTGGCGTGATTAGAGTATGTGGGCATGGCTTCTGCCCATTTGGTAAAATAATCAACGACCATAATTATGTAATTATTATAGGAAACATAAGGGGGTTTACATGTGGTAAAATAAATGCCCCATTTAGCAAAAGGGCCAACTGCAACAATGGGATGTAGGGGAGCGAGATGTGCACACATTTTCTTAGAAAACATTTGGCATGGGTGGCATTTTTGGATTGCATTCATGCAATATTTAAATATTGTGGGCCAAAAATACCCTACACATAATATTTTATGGGCAGTGGCTAACCCAAAAATGTGGCCGCCACATGCTTCTGAGTGGCAATCATTAAGAATTTTTTCTACTTCCAAATGGACGACACGTCGGTGTAACACCATATCTACCCCACGATGGAAAAGTGCATCACCAACAATGAGGTAGTGTTAGGATTGATGGCATATGTGACAATGATCATCTTTGGAAATTTGAGGGTTGAAGTGTTGGTTCTGGAGATAAATGAGGATGTCTCCATACTAAGGGTCAAAAAAGTCGATGGGGAAAAAATATTCATCATGTAATGAATCTTGGACCATTGATTAGTCAATGACTCAGGGAAGATTGATCATTAATTATGAAAATACTAAGGATTTATTGGATTTGGTGGTAGATAACTTGAGGTCAAATTATTGTAATAATACAGTCCATTTCGAGTAGCGACCTCCTAATATATGAGGTGACAAGATATATTGCATAGGATTGGCATTAGATATAACGGTAGTAGTTCGAAGAAGAATGTAATGTTGTAATCGTTGGAAAATGAAAATTGTTTTCAAGGCCAACTTCTCGACATAAGGATAATGAATTTCAGCGCCAACTAAGCCTTCATTGAGGTAATAAATAACATGTTCGTCATTGTCTTCATGAGTTTGGAATAAGACTATTCTGATAGTAGTACCAGATGTTGCAAGATACAAGATAAAATCTTGATTATAATTCGAGGTTTTCAATAGTGGAGTGGATGTAAGAATATTATTTAGTCGATTGAAAGAATGTTGAGCTTGTTCATCCCAAATGAATGGGATGCCCTTTTAAGTAATCGCATGAAACCCTTATTAATATTTGCGTAGTTGATGATGAACCTTCTTAAGAAATTTTCTTGTCCTTGCAATTTCTGGAGTTAGTTAATAGTAATGGGGGGAGGCAAATTGATAATGGCCTCAAATTTAAGGAGATCCACTCAGATCCCAAACCTGGACAAGATAAATTTGAGGAGACGACAAGATTCCACAAAAAATATCCATCTGTGTGGGTTAATATGGATGTTGTAATTTCAATAGTGAATAAATATTTTTCATAGATGATTGATATGATCTTGTCTCTTAGGAGATCTGGCGGGTAGCTCATCTAGATAAGGTTGCATGATATGTTTAATGTCATGGAAAGCATAAGACATGGCCCATTGGAAAGTGGTGCCAACATTTTTTTATCTCAAAGGGTAACTTTTAATAAGATAAAGTGCCCCACAAACATATAAAGGCAGTTTTGTGTTGGCCCTCTGATATGATTTCAATTTGATTATAGCTAGAGAAGTCGTCCATGAATGAGAATACTTCACATCTGGCACAATCATCGATGATATGATTGATGAAGGGGTTGGAAAAATTTTCCTTAGTGAAATCCTTGTTAAGGTCCCTATAATCAACACATACTTGGATTGTGCCTTGCTTCTTGGTGATGGGTACGATATTGGAGACCCATTCTATAAGGGACATGGGATAAATAAAACCAACGTTCAATAATTTTTGAACTTTGGCCTTAATTTCTGTGGCTTTTCATGGGTGAACTGGATGATTTTTTTTTTTGAATGGGACGGTCTCTGATATGTGTCTTAATTTCATGAATAACAATCCCTGGATCAATTCCTGGAATTTCTTCATATGACCAGGAAAAAATATCGCAAAACTCTTTAAAGAGGGAAATGTAACATTTGATATCTTCAGGAGAGAAATATGCACCTATTTGGATGTGTTCCATGATCCCAAGTTTAACTGAAATATCAATTGAGATAGTCTTAGAAATATTTCCCAAGTTTCCTTCTGATGAATAAGAATATGACGTGGAAGGGAACAAGGATGGGTCTTAGGTGTTAGTAGAAATGAGGGTTTGAATATGTGTTTATTTCCTCTCTTTATTGGAGAGGAAAGAGGATCGGTGTTGATGGTCTTCCCAGGGTCGATATTGAAGAGATATGACTTCCATTATAGCTTCATCAGATGGGAAGACAAAATCTAGGAAGTCATCCTTGAGATGTTCAGGGGTAACCCAACAAGGAGAGGAAAACTAATCTAGCTCCTCATCCAATAGAAGTTTAGAATCAGTGTTAGAAGATTCATCTGTTGTCTGGATAGTTGAATATGATAATTCAGCTGGGGATAAATGCATGGTAGCTCTGAAGGATTCAATATCGGAAGAGTGAGGAATTACCCAAGGGTCTAAAGAACCAAGGTATTTACCACAAAAGATAGAGATCATATTGATCATAGCTATTTGAGAGGTATTGGGTGTGGATAAAGGGAAGGTTCCCATAAGGGTTGGATAGAGGCCTACATTGATACTCTCGTATTTAGGTGTCGAATCACCTATGAATGGTACATTTTTGTTGGGATTAAGTTGCACTTTGGGTGTACAATAATCAAGTTGGTCTATTGTCAATATCTTTCCTTGGTGGGGAAATAATATATTTCAAAATATGGAGGATGCCACTACCTTCATAGCATAAAACCTAGTATGAACTAAAAGGATATTGTAGTCGAGATTAGCATCGATTACTTCTACTTTGATGAAGGTAGTTTTACTAGCTAGTTTGATTGGTAGGGAGGGAAAAATACCATGAGGTTCCAAAAAATGTCCATCAAATGCCTTCAAGATGGTTTCCTATGTAGTAAGTTTCGGAGACCCAAGGCTTTCCAACAATTCATTGAAATAATACAAGTGGTTGCACCTTCATTGATCACGGTTCGAAAAAAAAATTGTTAAGTAAACGAATAGTGATTTGTAATGCAAGTTGGTGTGAGAGGCGACGTTCACTTTGGTCAACGTTAAAAGAGATAATATTTGACTCTGAGGGATAAATTCCCCCAATGGTTGTTAATAAAGAGTTTTGTTGGATTGGGCAACTTTGCAATAATTCGAGGGTGGACATGGTGCATGGGGATTGAGAAATATCCTCCACTATACTATAGTGTTGGGTTGCTTGAGTGTTAAGGTTATGTGTCGTTTGATGAACTACCCCTTTTGAAGGGACAAAAGTGGGTTCTATACTTGGTTTCTCGAGAGAGAGAGGGTGATTGGGTGGGGTTGGGATAGGAGGATCTTTTGATGGAGGATTCCCCTCCTGAGAGTCATAATTCTTTGTTTTGGTGGATAATGTCATGGATTTAACCATCGAGATATTGGTGGTTGAGGACTCGGGGTTTTCCCTAGGTGGGGACGGTTGTGTTTGCACAACCAATTATTGTTGTTGGGGGGGAAGGGTTTGTTAACACTGCAGGTGTAAAAGAGTACCAACCTTATTCAAGATATTGATGGATTTCAGTGAGACAAGGAAAATATTTGGTGAAATGATCCTATTTACAAATCATGCAGGGATATTTGACATTTCGTTTAGGTTTACCCTCAACATTTTTTTATTGTGTCTTGGAACCTGACTGATCGAAAGAGTTTTTCTTTTTCTTATTATTGTTGCCTATATTATTTCCTCCAAATGGCTGTAGGTTTTTGAGTGTGTTGGATTGCAACAAATTAACCTCAGAGGTTTGGGAAGGGGGCTTCATTGGAGTGCTTGTGTGGACAGATAAACTGGGATTGGAAGCTTTATTTAATGGGTTGTGTTTCCCAATCATCTAACTAGATAAATTAGTAGAAAAAAGACCGATCATCCCATCTACATGGGGTTTAGGTGACAATTTAGTTGGGTCATTCAATGGCCAAGGAGCATCGAGAATCAAGTCGTATAACGTGCCAGACTGAGAATATACTAAATCTAGATATTACGCACAATATATGGCTTGTTCCTTTGTAACAACACCTCCCATGGAGACATATTGAGAAATAGGTGAAAAAAGAGACTTGGTAAACCAATCAACTAATATATGGTCTAGGATTGTGGCTTTAATTATTCATCATCGACATCTCCACTCATGAATGTGATTAGAGATATGGGTGGAGGTCGATTGGCATAGAGATGTTAAAATATCAGTTTCGGTATCATATCTGATCGGTACTTGGAAGTGTGTCAAAAATGTCATAGCAAGGGAATTAAATTCATCAAAGGAGTTCCACAGTAGTTCTATATACCATTTAGTTGCATATCCTGTAAGAGTTCACTGGAAAAGTCGTAATCGGTTGGAATAATCCATCAAGGAGTTCGAAGAAAACCATAGGTGGAAATTCATCACATGATTGTTTGGGTCTTCTCCAGAATTTCATCGAATTTGGGAATATCAGAAGGGATTTTGGCAGGAATGGGGGATAGAAAGGGGAATGTTGTATGGGATCATTAGTAAACCTCGAAAGATCAGGAAAATCTAAGGTTTCCAAAAACAAAAGTTGTTTGTTGACTTGTGGAGGTGGATTATGTGCTCCTCCTCCATATGGGTGTTGTTCTTGAGGTAAACCTTCGTAAGGTGGTTCACTTGGGGGTCCTCCACCATAGGGTGGTCCTCTGGGGGCTCCTCCTCTATAAGGTGGTCCCCCAGGAAGTCTTCCTCCATAGGGGGGTCCTCCTCCATAAGGAATTCCTCCACCATATGATGGTACTCCAGGAGGTCAACCTCCATAGGGTGGCCCCCCTCCACCGTGGGCTAGTCCAGCAGGGGGTCCTCTAGGGGGTCCTCTTGGTTGAGGAGGTTGGTTCCATATGGTATTAGCTATTCCTAGGTATGGATGATATAGTAGGATAGTAGTAGAGTGAATATTATGGCCCCATGATGGGTGTTGTCCAGTAGATGGGGGTTTCCCCTTGGTTTATTGGTTCCCCTAGAGTGAATATGGCCCTAAAAATAGGGGTTTTCCCCAAGTGGGTGGTTGCCCCAAGCCAGATAAAGGTTGAATCCCAATAGTATGAAATACCCTTGTTTAAAAGGATCCAGAAATCAAGGGTTTCCCCTCGATAGGATGTTAGCTGGACATTTGTCCTAGGTACAAGGGTTGTCCCCCAGTGAAAGGCTGGCTCATGGATATTTGTTGGCCAAAACCCATTATTGGATTCCTTGGGGAGGTAATCCTCCCGATTAAGGTTGTTTTCCAAAGATATTGGGATCACCTCCTAAGAATGATGGGGTAAACAAAGGTTTCCCCCCAGTGGAGGATGTAAAATGTTATGTTCTTGAAGGTGGTGATACAATGGTGGGGACAACATATGATACATATGTCATTGTTGATGTTTGGGTTGTGGCGGAGTTTGTTTAAGCCAGTTATGGTGTAGAGTATATGGGGGAAGAATGGGGGAAATAATTTTGGAATATATGGGAGAGACTAGATATGGGGGGTTAGGGGTGCGTGAAGAAACATGTGATTGATCAGGTCACAATAGTTTGAAAGAAGAGTCTATTATTGTATCTACTCTAGAGAGGATATTGTGGGATTGTTCAGGGGTTTTCATAGGGTTATATGGACCTGAAACCCTTGGTGGTGTGATGTAACTGTCTGATAAATGGATCCATTGGGTTTCCATGCTCACGACGTCTTCACAAGGTACAAGAGATAGACACTGGTAATTGGTACCAAGTTCAGGTTCTCTGGTGGAGTTTATCTAAAGAAGGAGGGGACCGAAAGAGTTATTCAAGGGTGGATTTTGAGGGAGTACAAAACCTTCTCGAAAGTTATCTCGTTTTGGGTGTTCAAGCAAGGGAGTAACAACACTTCCAACCTTAAAGTGGTTTTCCTCTCAAAGGTGATCTTTAGGTGAGTTGGGAGGTTAAAGTTAATAATGTAGTGGAGGAAAACATAGCATCCTTCGAGACCTATGCAAGGTTTGATCATATAGGTTTGATATGTGACAATGACAGTCATAAAGCCAACTAAAGAAAATAAGTAGCACACGCTAAAAATATAGAAATCAATGAAACAAACCAAAGCTTCTCTCCATAATCTCACTAGTTGGTGATGAAATAAAACGTCATGGGAACATGTGAGAAGGGGAGGGGATAAGTGGGTGGATTAGTTATGTTGGTGGCCTTTTTAATAGACTTACACCTTCGTGCAAGATTCCCAATGGTCTTACATGGGTTTATCTCCAAGGAGCCCGAGTGATTTTGACCAACGTCTAATACAGGTAGATTGAAGACTCCCCTTCACCATCACCGTGTGTAAGAGCCCTAAATATTATGGCAGCTAAGGTCACAAAGTCAGAGTCAGCCTCTAGGAAGGTACATTCAACATTTGGGTCCAACAATATGGGAAGGATATCAAGTCTGAAATTCCTTAAGAGGACTGAGAACAAGAGGAATGAAAAAATATTCAAAGGACCCCGAACATATTCTAGATTCACGAAGTTCTGAGACCAAATGGAAACAATAGATTCTCAAGAAGAATCCCCAATATATTATCGTTCCACTATGTTTGGTTAAGCCTTGGAGGGTAAATCTTCATTTCTCAATCGCATGCAACCTCGTTTGTAACCCATGTGTGAGAGGGGTTCCCAACTATGCCTATATGAAAGTTGGATTTAAGAACTCTAATATTCTATGGTTTGTTTTCGTGGTCTTGGATAATTTACTCACTTATATTAGTCCAAATACCCTATACCTAGACTATTTTTTCTTTTTTCAAAAGTTCTCAAATGATTTTGGAAACAAAAAACATTCAACCTAATGAAAGAAAGACTTATATAATAAAATGGTACACTTTTCAAGAAAAAAAATCTTCTCACGCAGGTATAAATAACCTTCTACGAGACTAGAAGGATTAAATTAGGTGATCTTTTTTGTACCTATCAATCACATGAGATGGCCATAAAAATAATATAATTGCATAAATTTCAAAACAAATTCATGCAAAATCAAAGAGACACTCTTAACACATGTTTGGAGTGTTGAAGGAAACCAGTCTGAAAGGGTATGGATGAGTTTTTTGAAGGATAAATTATTCAAAAATAAAATTTAATTTTTTGGTTTCTCCCTATAGAGGGAGTTAGTGCAACAAGGTTATGACCCAGAAAGAGACACGGTGTGACCGAAGAGTATGGTCACTCCTGGTAGGCTTGGGAGCAGAGTGTTGAGGATTGCAACTATGTGAGACATTCTCCAACTTACAAACCTAAGAGATTTTTATCATTGCAACTATGTGAGACATTCTCCAACTTACAAACCTGAGAGAAAGCCCATGAGAGGGGTGTGTGAATCCTATCTGAGATAGATATGGAATGTAGAGATGACCTCATCCTTACGAAGAGTTGAGAAGAACTCCAGATTATTCTCCTTTGTAACACAATGATAAAAGAGATATGTTGATTTGGGCATGCCTGTGGTTGAGCACAAGGTGAATGTGTGAAATCTCAAAGTGTTGGGTGCATCATCGTGAGAATATAAATGAATATTATGTATTAGACTCCTCTAAGCAGAAGAGTTGATGAGAAAATCTAGATGAATCTCATGTGTAATGCATTGGGAAAGAAGATCTGTTGAGTGGACATGCATGTGGACGAGCACGGGTGAATGTGATCCTAGTGGCTGAGAACTAGTGAAGAAGTGGTTCTTCTGTGTAATGAAATGAGCCAGAGATATGGACATCCCTATGGATGTGCCCCTAGTGGATGAGCACTAGTGGGTGTACAATATCCCTTGCCATATTTTTCAAGAGTCAGGTCTGCTTGTAACCTTAATTGTAATGTAAAGGGTACAGGTCAACCCCACCTTAATGTGATTAATAATTAATGTAAAAGATAATTAATCTAGTGAATATTAATTATATTTGTGAGCTAGTGAGGTTGGCTCTTTTGTGCCAATATACACTTTTGTTGACAGGTCTAGTCTAGTATAAGTAAAGGTAAATTCCCCATTGAGGAATCACATCTTTCAAGTGAGTTTGCAAATTTCAGCAAGTACACCTTCTTGGGAAAAGTGTGCACCTCTCTTGGGTGATAGTATTCTAGGGTTTGAGCACCCTATTATGTTCTAGGTTTATTGGTGGTCAAGGTATTTCTCTTGAATATTATAGCAAAGGATTTTGGCTAGGTTTTCTTCCCTTGTTGAGAAGGGTTTCCTAGGATACTTATTGTGTTCTTATGCATGGTGTTTCTTCTTGTGATCTTGGTTGCTGCAACATTATTGGTTATGGTTAAGTGAAATGATACAATGAAATGAACTTCATGATTAACCTTGTTTATTGAAAAATCAACATGGTATCAGAGCATAGGTCTTTAATAACCCATTTCACAAGCTACAAGTTTTTACCAATCATCCCCCCTCTCGTACGAACCTCCTAGGGTTCCCAAAAATTTCGTACGACCCTCTTCTTTTGAGTGTTTCAGCCTCTAAAACTTGGACGTTCAGGAAAATTTGGCATAGGAGAGTACGACGTTCTCCAACACTCCTCCAGAGACTCTCATAATGAAATTCCGAGCATTTTGAAAATTTGGCCCTAGGGTTTCATTAATTTTTGCAGAAATTTCAGTATTAGGATTTCGGTAACTCTTTGAAGGAGCTCTTCAGATCACAAGTTTTCTCCTATAGTTCAACGGCTTATTTTTGGGAGTCATAAGTCCAAAAAAACCTAAAATTTCTAGCCTAGCCTAGCCATTAGGTTTTCTATCCCAGTTGACAAGCATTTGTGAAGAGTCTAAAACTATGATGAACATACCTATGATGGAAGATAATATTGATGGATCAAGAAACTTCAAGTTCCTGGAAGAAAATACTTCAGAGAAGGACTTATTGTGGGTGATACAAAAAGGTGAAACTATGACTACCCTCTTCATGAAAATGCCAAGAGGAAAAAGATCATCCGTGTGCCTTTAGATAAATTGTATCAGCCCCCTCATGTATGAACTTGTATATATATTATTTGTATCATTGTCATGAGAAAAATTGCAGGAGGAAGGAACCTTATTGCTGAATTCGTGGATCTAGATGGATCTCAGTGCATTCAGAAGAACAACACACTAGAAATGAAGACCCCAGGTTTGATTATTTAAATTGTCATTACTCTAACCTATATTTCTAAAATTTTCTACATTAGAAGTAGGTGTTGTAGATGTGACAACAATTCTTAATTTTTTTTGATTCTAGAGATGTACTCATTATTCTCCTTTAGGAGATATTCTTGTTTTGGTTCCTCTTGTTTTCTTGTTCTAGACAGGTTAACAACAAAGGAAGATGTTTATCCTTCAGAAGGATCCACTTGACTTAGAGGGAGTCAAAACTATTTGAGAAAAAGGAAGAATAGAACTATCATTGAGGAAAACAATGCAATAATGCATGATCAGAATCCTTCTATGATTATATGGGTAGAAGCATGCATGACATTGTATATGGTTAGAACAAGATTCTTCACCAGACTTTGGAAAACATAACTTTCAAAGAAGCCTTCACTGGAGTGAAGCCTGAGATTGAACACTTCAGAGTATTTGAGTGCCCAATGTATTTTCATGTACCCAAAGAGAAGAAGTCCAAGCCAAGACCCTTCAGGGAGAAAGGATATGTTTATGGGATAAAAATGAATCTTTGAAGACATTCCAGATCAACATCCCTAGTCAAGGACAAATTGAGACAAGAAGAGATGTTGAAGAGATAGCCTTTCAAAGATCCAAAGAATCTCAGATAGAAATTGATAGCGAGACAATGCATTCTCCCCCTTCAGTAGTTCAGAGGGAGATATACGTTATTCCATCTGATCCAGTTGATCCAGTAGATATTGTTCAGAGAACAGAAGGGAATTTTGTGATGAATTCCAAGTGGATCTATAAGATCAAGCATGCAATTGATAAAAGTTTCGAGAAATAAAAAGAGATATATATAGCCATAGGTTTCTCACAAACAGAGGGAGTTGTCTATGATGAGACACTTGATCCAGTAAACCCGATACACTTCCATCCATACTACCATCCATGAGTTGGAAACTATATCATATGGATGGATTCTTTATTATTTTAGGTTTCAACAAGAGTGTTGTTGATCCAAACCTATATCATTATAGTGCTGGTGGCGAGAGCCTGATTTTGATGACTTATTCAGAAAGCCTTGTTGTTGGATAAAAGTAAGCTTTGTCTTCTAATTTTGAGATGAAGGATATGAGTATAAGGCACCACTTCTTGGGACAAGAAGTATGATGAAGGATCGGTGATATTTTCTTAAGTTAAGGAAAACATACAACGAGAACATTAAAAGAAGTTCAGTTTGAAAAAATACAAAAACACCGTGATAGATTTGAAGAAAATGAATGATGATGCTTCAGATGAGAGTGATCCACAGATGATTGGACCATTGATGTATCTGGATAACACCAGTCCTGATTCATTCTTTGCAATGAATGTACTTAGACAATTCATGAGCCAATCGAGACAGACTCACTTGATAGCAGTAAAGAATACATTGAGATACGCCTCCAGTGTGAACTTGAGCTTGCATGATATGTAGATATAGATTGAGCAGGGAGTACAGTGGACCTGAAGAGAACATTTGATTGTTGTCTTACGATAAAATTTGTCAGGGTTTTTTGATGCAACAGGAAATGAAATCTCTGTGGCCTTGGATACCACAAAAGTAGAGTATGCATCATTGAGTGTGAAAAGTAGTATGGCTTCACAAGATTCTGATGAATTTACTTGATCATGAGATGGATCCTATGATGATAACCAGAGTTGTAAAGATCTTTTGAGAACTGAGTGTTTTATGGTAGATTGAAACATCTTGAGACAAAACATCATTGTATTAGAGATATGATGTAGAGGAAAATAGTACACATGCAATACCTTCCTACACATGAGCAGATTGCAAACATCTCACCAAATTAACTCGGTGAAGAATACCTCCCTAGTTGAGAGGGAGTGTTGATGACTACAACCAAGACAAAGTTCAAAGTACATTCCTGTGAGACTTGGCATGATGAAGAATGCCTCCCCAGCTAAGAGGGAGTGTTGATTATTGCAGCTATGAGAGACATTCTCCAGCTTACAAACCTATGATATGTTGATCATTGCAGCTATGTGAGACATTCTCCATCTTACAAACCTGAGAGAAATCCCCTGAGAGGGGTGTGTGGTTCCTATTTGAGATAGAGCTGGAACATAGAGATGACATCCTCCTTACAGAGAGTTGATAAGAAATCCATATGATTCTCCTGTGTAACATAGTGAGAAAGGAGATTTGCTGAGTTGGACGTGCCTGTGGATGAGTACAAGGTGAACATGTGAAATCCCAAAGTGTTGGGTGCATCGTCATGAGAATATAAGTGAAGATGATGTATTAGCCTCCTCTAAGAAGAAGGGTTGATGAGAAACTCCAGATGACTCTCCTATGTAATGAAGTGGGAAATAATATATGTTGAGTGGACATGCTTATGGATGAGCACAAATGAACGTGATCCTAGTGGCTGAGCACTAGTGAAGAAGTGGTTCTTCTGTGTAATGCAGTGAGCCAGAGATATGGACATCCCTATGGATGTGCCCCTGGTGGATGATCACTAGTGAGTGTACAATATCCCTTGTTATATTGTTCAAGAGTCAGACTTGCCTGTAACCCTAATTGTAATGTAATGGGTATAGGTCAGCCCCACCTTAATGTGATTAATAATTAATGTAAAATATCATTAATCTAGTTGATATTAATTATATTGTGAGCTAGTGAGGTCAGCCCTATTGTGCCAATAGACACTTCTGTTGAAAGGTCTATTCTAGTATAAGTAAATTTAAATTCCCCATTGACTAGGAATCACATCTTTCAAGTGAGTTTGGAAATTTCATCAATTACACCTTCTTGGGAAAAGTGCACACCTCTCTTGGGCGCTATTCTTCTAGGGTTTGAGCACCCTCTTCTATGCTATTTTGATTGGTGGTGAAGGTCTTTCTATTGAATATTATAGCAAAGGATTTTGGTTGGGTTTTCTTCCCTTGTTGAGAAGGGATTCCCAAGATACTTCTTGTTTTCTTGTGCATGGTGTTTTTTCTTGTGATCTTGGTTTCTACAACATTATTGTTTATGGTTAAGTGAAATGCTAAAATGAAATGAACTTCATGCTTAACCTTGTTTATTGAAAAATCAACACAAATATGGTCACTACTACAAAGGTGGGAAACTGGGTCCGGGAAGGCTTTGGTCGATCTATGTGGATGGGGAAGTGGAGACCAAATTAGAGAAACAAGAAAGCATTAGATCTAGGATGAGATCTATCATATCCAAGATAGTGGTTTTCTCAACTAAACTCGGGAAAGGGCATAACAAATTCTGGAAATTAGATCAGGACATTTTAATGGGTAACAATCTCATAAATAAATCATGTAAAGAAGGAATAAAATAGCATGAGAGGAAATCTCCCTAGTATGGTCATGTTGGCACAGGGGAAGACCCATGGTTCAACTATAAAAACACACCAACAAGCCCTAACTATTATCCCTTTCTGCAACACCTTTGAAGTAGATGCAGTCTCACCTAAAGTAGCAATAGGGGGTTGTAGAACACATGTGTCTACAACCAGAGGAAATGCAAGTGGATTCAAAAGAACAACACACATAGATTTAGTTATTCTTTACCAACTTAAACCTACTTCACACAGTTATACCTCAGATCTAGCTCAATAATGCAATAACATACTAAAATGAAGCAAAGAACACAACATCAACCACATAAGACAACAATATATATGTGGTTCACCCTCTCCCTAGGGCTACATCCACAAAAATGCGTTTCTTGATATATTATGTGAAAACATACAGTTCTATCTGCACACTTAGCTTGCATATCTCTCTCTCTTTCTCCTTCTCTATATCCCTTCTCTACGCACCTAGCTGTAGGGTTGATCTTTGCACCCAGCTGGAGATCTTACAATACAATAGTATTATCACAACACAATACTCTCCTTACACAACAATAATCTCTTGACATCAACAATACAATCCTCTTTGAACTCCGAACGACCCGATCCTAGGTCCTCTAGACCTTTATTTATATCTTACATCACAACATCTAGGTATCAAAAACGTAGACCCAAAACCCTAGGTGTATAAAACCCTAGGTCAACTTGACCCGCATTTTCAGGGCTTATCCAACCTATCTTTCCTTCTTTCCTGCAAGGTGCTCCAAATAATCCTTTGGTGGATTTTTCTGCTTGATGAGTTGTCCATGATCCATCTTCCTTGTTAATCTATATTCCTTGATCTTCTCATTCAACGACTTGTTTTCCCTTACTTCGCTTCTTATTTTCTGCTTCTTTGACCACTTCGACCCAATATCAGTCACTACACCTTCTACGCAATTCAAACTTCATCTTTTCTCTTCCTTTTTCTTCACTTTCTTCCTTAATTCATAACCAAGGGCCAATAGAACCAAGGGCCAACAGGCCCCCAACACTCACCTGTGACTCATCCTGAGGCATTGCAGGTCTGAACCTTTTTTTTTAATTCGACTTCAGAATGCATAGAGAACCCTTTTCTCTCTGCTATGTTCCTCCCTTCTTTGTGTAGACTGTCTTTTCTATGTCTGGTACCCAGTTTCAACTACACCTAGTACCTAGACGCTTCTTCTTGTGCTTTTACTGAGAGCTATGAAGCAACTAGTTGTCATAACACAATTTCAACTGGCTCCCATTCACTAAACCTTCCTTCCATTCTCCGTTCAAAGTCTTCAACTATGCAACTCCTTCTTCTGTAACATAGGCAACCTCATATGTCCCAAACCAATGTGTCATGAACTTCCCTTGGTGCTTCATGAACTTGTTGTCATATACCAATACCAGATCTCCTTGCTTAAATTCTTTCTTTTTGATATGTCTAGCATGGTAGGTATTTTCTCGTTCCTTCTGTAGCTACTGATGGAATCCTACAATGAACCTGTCTTATTCTAGTTTGAACAACTGCGCAAGCGTGTCTTGCAAAACGACTGTGTCGTCCATACCTATAAATGTTGCAATTCTCAAGCTAGGAACTAGATATTCCATAGGCACCACTACTTCTAGTCCATAAACCAACTTAAAGGGAGTCTACATTGTCAACTTCTTGAAAGTACTTCTGTATGCCCATAACACTGTTGGTACTCTCAAATCCCAATCATCCATGTTCACATTGCAAATATTCGTCAGCGTTGTCTCCAATATCTTATTGAAAGCTTCGAATGTTCCATTCACTTGTGGGTGGTAAGGTGTGCTCTTCTTATGATGAACTTCAAATTCTTGAGTCAAGGATTCAATAGTCTTATTGATAAAATGCGTACCTTGATCTCTCATCAGGGTCTTTGGGAATCCAAATTGTGTTATGATATCATCAAATATGAATCACGCAACTGTAGTTTCACTATGGTCCTTGACTACTCTTGCTTCTTCCCATCTGGTCAAATACTTTTTCGCAGTGATAATGTATCAAGCTCCTGTGTGCTTTCCTGGTGGGTTGATAGGTCCCACAAAATCAATTTCCCATTTCTCAAATGCATGTAAAGTTAGATGAGGTGATAAATGCATCTCATCTCTTCTATAAGGTTTCCCAACTCTTTGGCATACATCGCAGGCTCTGTAGTATTCCTTAGCAGCTTTGTGTAAAGTGGGCCACCAGAGGCCAGCTCTGAGAACCTTATGTGTTGTTTCTTTTCTTGCATAGTGTCCTCCTGCGATGCCCTCATGTGCTTTTTCCAAAATCATTGGTCTTTCTTAATCCATAACACATCTCCTTAGGATCTCATCCGGTCCCATATTATAAATCTATCCAACTCTAAGTGAAAAATTTACAGCACGAACTACCAGTTGTTTCTTCTGAATGACTGTATATTTGTAGGGTGACATTCCTGTTGATAGGAACTAGACTATCTCAGCGAAGTGATCATCAACCTTTCTGATGGCCAGAAACTATGCATCTGGTAGTGTATCCTCCAAACTGGTAGGTTCTTCTCCATGTTCTAACCTAGACAAATGGCCAGGTCCCTTGTTCATTCTCCCTAGCTTGACCACAATCTCAAAATCATATTCCTAAAACAACAGTATCCATCTGCATATTCTTCCCCCCAACATTGTCTTGTTGACTAGGTACTTCAACACAGAGTGATCAGTGAACATCTTAAAATGTCCTCTCAACTAGTAGTGTTGAAACTTCTGCAATGCATACACCATGGATAAACCTTCTCTCTCAGTGGTAGTGTAATTTATCTTAGCTGTAGATAGCTTCCTTCTAGAAAAGGATAACGGATGGTCAATATCTCCTGCTCTTGGTTGTGCTAACACTACTCCTAATGAAATAGATGACGTATCGACATGCACATGGAATTCCTTGCTCCAATATGGGAAAACCATAATAGGTGCAATGGCCATTTTCTATTTCAGTGTGTCGAAGCTCTGGTCACATTCCTCTGACCATTGGAACTGACAATATTTCTTTAATAACTTCTTCATAGGTGTTGTTATCTGTGCATATCCCTTGATGAACTTTCTATAATATCCAGTATGTCCCAGTGTAGTGTACAACTGTCTAAGTGAAGTAGGAGGGGGTAGGTCAACAATGATGGAAATCTTAGAAGGATATACCAACAACCTTTGCTTAGACACAATATGTCCTAGCAACACTCCAAAGGGTGAAAAGAAGCTACACTTCTTTAGGTTCAGGGCAATATGACATTGCCTGCACTTAGCCAACATTAGTCTTAAGCATTCAATATGATTTTTCAATAAGCTAAAAACAGTCCAATCATCAAAATATGCTTCCAAAAATTTATGTACAAAATCCTTGAATGCTTCAACCACCACCCTGGAAAAGATGGTTGGTGCATTCTTCAGTCCGAAAGGCATCACTGTGTACTGGAAAGAACCCCATTATGTTGCAAATGTGGTCTTATGGCAATATTCCTTAGCAATCCTGATCTGGTGATAACCTTAGAATCCATCTGTGAAGAAGTAAACTTCCTGTCCTCCCACATTATCTAGAACCTCATCTGTAAAAGGTGTAGGTAATGGATCATGTAAGCATGCATCATTCAGTTTCCTTAAATATACACAGATTCCGATCTCTCCTAACTTCTTATCTTGGACCACCATAGGGATAATACATTCTGATTCTTCAATAGGCTCTATGATTCCTGCTTCTAGCATTCTATCTAATTCAATATTGAATTTATGTTTATACTTGGGATTCAGTCTGTAAGGTCTCTGCTTGACTGGCCTTGCATCTGGTTTCAAGGGGATCTTCATTTCTCCCATGGGCCCTTTGATGCTCTTCATGTCTATGAACTTGGCTGGAAACAAGTCCTGATATTCATGCAGTAGTTCTGTGATCTTGTCAATAGTGGCATCATCCCAATAATCTACAATGTTTGTGAGCTTAGGTGCTTGCTCTATTCCCATATTAAAATTCTTGATTTTGATTGGCTGTCCAATGAAAGGTAGTTCAACTCTTGGTCCTTCTATGTCTCTCTATCCTTCAGTTTCTACGATGTTCACATTCCTAGGATCATCGTCTTCATCAACATTGATATTGTAACAACCTTGCAATTTATGAAGAGGTGCAATCCATTCATCGTCTTCTTGCTCCAAAAGGAGGTTAGGTTCCTCCTCAAAGAATTTCTATCTTACAACTTGTAAAGCTTGATCTACTGTGGGGTACTAATTTTCAAATAGAAATGTAGCTACAAAGTTATGAGTCATACTGTACCAATATGCAGTGGTGAGGCGAAGTTATGCTTGAAGATACCAGTTAATAGGCATTGTGTCCAAAGTGTCAATGAATTTATGCACCCACTGCTCTTGAGGAATGCTGCTCTAGGCCTCCTCGCAACTTTGCACATGGTCCTTTGGACAACTCTGACCCATATATCAAACTTTGCATCCTTCGATTTGTTCTGAAAATTACACTGTCATCAAAGTGCAACATTGCACCCCAGTTCACAATGCTCTTCTTATGTGTTCCCCACCATCTCGCTAGCATTTCTTTCAAGTCTTCATCTAGTTCCAATAGTCATTGTTGTACTGGTACAATTTATTCAATTTCCAATAAGAAAGTTTCTAAATAATTTAAACCATCAAATGTGGGAAAATTACTTACTTCTGTGCCAATCCAATGAACTTCCCTGGTCAATCTGGCACACCTCCGCACAGAAAATTCATACATTTTGTTCTGCCAGTTTTTTAGTGCTTCCTCCGAATCGGATGAGCATGTGATTTCACTTCACCAACTTAAGTTCCTATCTACTATAGGATTATTGTAATATTGTTTTCTTGCTGTCAATTTATATATGTTCTCTAGTTCATAAGAAAAATATTCTTCTCTGATGGGTTATGTGTATCTGTGACCTTAGTTGGGATCAAGAGGTGCAATAACCCTAAGGCCATCACCTTCAAATGTCATTCTTATTTTCTTTAAGTCAATGATAATGGAATTGTTGAAAGCCCAATCAATTCCTAACATCGCAAGATAAGGAAAACTATCGTCAACTATCTCAATCACCTCGAAATCCACAAACATCCTTACCCCATCAATGTTCACAAGGACATGCTCCAGTCTCCCAAAGGGGCTTACTTTCTATTGATTATCCATCCTAAGCCTGATAAGGGAGTAAATAAACTTAGGTTTTCCCATCAGTGCCTAAGTATGCTTCGTCATAACATTGACTTCTGATCCCAAGTCGAGGACCACATAATCTATGTCATAATATCCAATCTGAGCATTAAGGTGTAGTTCCTTATTTGTCCTTCTCTTTATAGATACTTGATGTACTGCTTTATTCAGCAGAGGGTCTACCCTATCGATCTCATACTGTCTGATCAAATTTTGTAGTTCTTGTACAACTCTTTCATCCTTAATCAAATTAATGCAAGTACATAAGAATTCCATAAGCTTGCTTACCTCTTTTCCTTCCCCAAGTGATGCAGAGTGATCAAATGCCAGAGGCATTCCACATTCTCTCACTTATGGTTGTGTCTTTGATGAAGAAGATGGGTCTCTTCCAAATTCTCTTCTTGCCTCTTCAAATGTCTATTTTTCTTTCCTTGGATCAAACACTTGTGTATTCTCTACATCTCTTCTGACCCTTGATTCTTCTGTAGTATTTTTTGGGGTCACTCTGTCTTCTCCTGTAACAACACCTCCTCTAGTGATAACAACTCTAGTATTCTCTCCTCGAGGTTCCGATGAGATCAATTGTACTTGTTGGTTTCCTCCTCGTCTCTCCTGGAGATTCACTAACAATGTTGGACAATCTTCAATAACATCTTCAAATGAGTTGCAGTAGCTGCAAGTGGTACAAGGGTTTTGGTAGTCCCTTTCCAAGTGTCCTCGCTGTGCACAGTAATAAAAAATGATTTGACCTCGACCTCGACCCATTCCTCCTCCTCGTCCTCTTCCTCTGAATCCACCATGAAGGTTGAAATTTCCTCTTCCTGGAGAATTAAACTGCGTAGCATTTCCTTCCTGATGTACTTTGCCTTGAATCCTATATGTATCTCTTGATCTTTCATGCAAGAGGTCATAATTCCTATAGTCCTTCTCATCATTCCCCACATATTTACAGAATGTGTAGTACATATTGGTAGGTGTTTGGACATATTTTTGCATGTAATATCATTCACCAGGGAAATTTCCATTTATACATACCTCGCACCAGGGTAGAGTAACCTACTTCAAAGGGATTAGAGCTCAAACTACTCATGAAATAGGGGATAGTTCTCCTTATCATGGCATTTTGATTTGCATATGATATGCCAAATGTCTTCTCTTTTATATTTTCCCTTGTATTTCGTCATATCTTCAACCTTCAGAGATAATCTAGTTCTAGTTGACTCAAAATTTGACTCATACCTGAGTTGGATTCTCCCATAGGGGTTGATTCTAGTTTCATGGCGATCTCCAATGCCTCAACCTGCGAAGAAACCTTCTGTTGCAATAGAGGAAATCTGTTATGTAGTAAGAGGGCATCAATGAACCATTCATTGTTCTACTCATCTGGGATCTGACAACTCAAACGACATGTCAAGGTCTTAAAACTCTGATCAAACTCCCAAACAGGTTCAGCTACTCTTTGCTTGATTTCTTTCAGTTCTATAATGCAATGTGACTATGACTTGGGTTTCTTGAATTATTCACTCAACACAGTATTGATATTGTTCAACAGTTTAGGCTGTACAACTCCTTTAACAAACTTCATGTACAAACTCAGTGCACGGTCTCTTAAGGTAGTACTAAACTGATCTCTCTTAACTGCTTCGTCATTGACTTGCTTAATACTCTATACAACTTAGCATAAGAACCAGTGTTGATCAATATTTTCAGATCCATGTCCTCTAAAGATAGGTAGCCTCATTTCATCTGTCATAGATCTTCCTAGGGTGCTTGACTGAGTATGTGTTGAACTGCTGGTAACAATACTCTGAGTGCTCTGATAAGTTTCTCTACTCTGGTTACTTAACACTGCTAAAACAACAGGAGGATCTCAAACTGCGTATCTGCTAATCTGGCTAACCACTCATATAAATCCTTATGAATTCCTCCAAAGAAAATATCGTGTATATCGGTAAAGATATACCTTCCCAACCAATCCTCTGTACTAAGATTAGGGTTCTTGTTCTGAGCCTCAGTGAAGTCCTTTTCTTGTTCTTCTATCCACTTATGAATCTCTGTCTTCGATGGAAACCACCTTGACTTTCCCTCAAGAAGATCCTAATCCCGGCAACAAAACCATTTGTTGGCACAGGGGAAGACCCAGGGTTCAACTCTAACAGCGCACCAACAATCCCTAACTACTGTCCCTTTCAGCAACACCTACGAAGCAGATGCAGTCTCACCCAAAGTAGCAATAGGGGGTTTCAGGACACATGTGTCTACAACTAGAGGAAATGAAAGTGGATTCAAAAGAACAACACACAAATATATAGTTATTCTTTACCAAATTAAACCTACTTCACATAGTTATACATCAGATCTATCTCAATAATGAAATAACAGACTAACATGAAGCAAAGAACACAACATCAACCACAGAAGACAACAAGATATACATGGTTCACCCTCTCCCTAGGGCTACATCCACCGAATTGTGTTTCTTGATATGTTATGTGAAAACATATAGTTCTATCTGCGCACTTAGCTTGTAGATCTCTCTCTCTTTCTCTCTTCTCTATCTCCCCTCCTTGCACACCCAGATGCAAGGTTGATATTCACACCCAGCTGAAGATATTACAATACAAGAATATTCTCACAACACAATACTCTCCTTACGCAACAATAATATCTCAACATAAACAATAAAATCATCTTCGAACTTGGAATGACCCAATCCCAGGTCCTCTAGACCTTTATTTATACCTTACATGGCAACATCTAGGTATCAAAATCCTAGACCCAAAACCCTAGGTGTCTAAAAACCTAGGTCAACTTGATCTATGTTTTCAAGGCTTCGCCAGCCTGTCTTTCCTTATTTCTCACAAGGTGCTCCAAAGCATCCGTTGGTGGATTTTTCCGCTTGCTGAGTTTTCCATGATCCATATTCCTTGTTGATCTGTCTTACTCGATCTTCTCGTTCAACGACTCATTTTCCCTTACTTCGCTCCTTTTTCGCTTCTTTGACCACTTCAACCCAATATCAGTCACTGTTCCTTCCACGCAGTTCAGACTTCGTCTTTTCTCTTCCTTTTTCTTCTCTTTCTTCCTTAATTCATAACCAAGAGCCAACAGGTCGCCAGTCTGTTGTATGGATTTTATACCCTATAGGAGCTTATCTCCCTTAGGTTATTCCTATACCTAGGACAGGAAAAAAGATACGAGAAAAGGATGCTTCTAATCTTGATAATATGTCATGATCTACAAATATATCAATCCTCTATCAATAAACACATAAACTTACATGAACAATCATTTAGAGGGAAACATCCAACATATATTCTATTCATTAAGTAAACAATATTACAACTTACATGTGTAAAATCAAGAGATATCTTTCTTCCAAGCTCCTTTACCCATGCCTTGCCACCAAAACACCATAGTAACTTTGTTTGTTATTTATCCCCCTTTCCCATGGAAATGGATTGGTTCTTATAGGTATTTAGAGATAAGGCCATATGGTTAATGGGATAATATCTTCAGGCTTATACTGGAAATCTTTCTCAAGACTAAACTCCGATAAATAAGAGAGAGGTCTCATCCATCGCAACCAATCCAAAAAAGGGAGCTTCTAGGCTCGGTCGCGACCTAAGTACATGGATAGAGAGACCCTGTCATGACTTGGAAGTCTAGAAAGGGTGACGAACCCCTTCGATCGTAGGATTGAGAAATGACAAGGGAGACCGAAGGGAGATTAGGATATAAAATCAATGGGAAGATGATGTAAGATGAGTGAATTGGGTGGGTGACTTATAGGAGATGTTGTCTTAGTGGATAGGGGGTTAATAATGCTATAACACCAAGTTTAGGTATGGGAGGGTTGACAAAGTGACCTATTGGGTGAATCGTTCCTCAAGTTTATGAGTGTTTCCCGAGGGGACCTATTTCTAAGTCATGTGGATAAGGTATCATGGATGGGGGAAATACTTTTGGGCATGGGGTTCATGAAATACAAGGGGTTGTGGTGTCTCATTTATGGGTGCCTTTGTAGAGGGTGTGTTGCACCTTCGTTTTCAATGCATCCTTTTTCCAAGCCCATTCATTGCCATTAATTAATTAAGGTCCAAAAACTAGATACTCCCTAGGGCGAATCAATTAGCTTGGGGCATAGTACCAAAGTATCACTTGAAGGGAGAAGTACACATAGTTCCATGGGGGTATAGTCTAGCTTGTAACACACTTTGTGTAAATCCCTCAACCAAGTGGGACATTTATGTTATGTGTTTGCTTTTGCAGGTCTTTGATTTTTTAGGAGAAGTGTTTCATTGCTCTAAATACCTATTTGGGAGAGCATATGGAAGGTTATGTTATCAGCATTTAAATTTTGGTATGAGATCGAGATTTATGAGATCGAGATTTCAGGGTTTAGCGAGGTGCTAAAATGATTTAGAAGTCAGATAAATTTGGGGAAGTACCTAAAAAATGGAAAAAGAGATTAAATTTGGCGGAGGGGTAAAAAAAAGCGGGCTTCAAAGGTCATAGATCTCCATCCATTGAGATCAACAGTTGGGAGAGATTTCAGTGTTTGAAATAGCACAAAGGTTAAAATGTCTAAGCGGGCCCAAAACTTCAACTGTGGTTTCCCCGCAAGGGCACGTGGCATCCTCAAACACATTTTGGGGGGGGGGGGAAGCGGGTGAAATCAAAACTTCTCTATCAAATCCCCGAAATCACATGTTAAATGTCACTGAATGGGTCTAATCCTAGGGTCACATGTGGAAATGAAACTTGATGGCATGTCTAATAATCTTAAGACACTTGTTTATTTACCATTCGCCTGCATAGTGCCAAATAATCATCGCCAAATAAGCGATTTAATGCTCATCATTGGAAATCGATGGCCAAACTTGAGAGGTTGTTATCCATGTAAGTATTTTTGTCAGTAGCCCATGATTCATATTTGATGGCGAATGTTACTCAAAACACAGGTGAAATTACTCTATTTTGGGTAATTGACGGCCTATTCCAGAACGAAATATCTGAGAACCGAAATGCTCATCCAATTTATGTGCAGTTGAGGCAAATAGGCTCATGTTTCATGACAAACCAGAGGGAGCTGAGGAGAAAGATTCAACGATTTTCAGAAAATTAGGGAATATGACAAGATTATCAAGTAAAAAGAGAAAAAGGCATGATGCACAAATCCTAACAACAAAATATCGTGCAAAATCTGTTGGTGAGCCAAAATCAGGTGAAGAGATTAGATTGAATCCTATTATGAAGGATTTGATCATCAATGGATATGCAGATGGATACAACACACAAACTGGTAGGAAAAAAAGAAAAAATCAACGAAAGGAGGAGGCTAAAGCTGGAACAGTCAAAAGCGTTGAAGAAAACCAGCCTAGTTGGGTTGACACATTAAAAGAAGAGATCGAAAACCTGAAATAAAATTTCAAGATAAATCGAGTATATTTCAGGGAATTTCATGATAATGCAGACAAGTGGCATTTAGGGTAAAGATCCCATCTATTTTGGTGTCCATTTATAACTGTTTCCCTAGAAAGTAGGAGTTAGGTTTGATAAGTTATTCCCTCTGTAACCAATGTCTATTTTTGGAATCTTGGAAAGAATGACCATTCTTTTTTTTTTTGGTCTCCTATGTAATTTATCTATATATACTGTTAAAAAAAATAATGGTTCGACTAGTCCGAGAAGGGCCTGCCCTTGTAGAAGGAAAACTTTTTGATTTCTTATGGATTTTAATATACGCAGAGAAGGTTTTTTTAGATAACCAAGATTCATCATGGTGTTGACATTCAACATGTTTTCCTGTATTTCATATTCATGAATGTGTTTTTCTGCTAGTGATAATATTTACACAAAAGAAGGAATTCATCTTGTTGGTGATCCTTCTCATATTGATTATACTTGTTATGTGTTTATTGGTTTTTGGTTCAGAATTCACCCTTGATTGGTGCTTTGTTTTTGGTAGCCAACCTTTATGTTTATTTTTCTAAAGCTATACCAAGAGAATCATCCTCTGTTAGACGCCTCTTGTCATAGTGGTATTTCCTCTCTTTTCCCACTGCCATCTCATATTACTTATTTGGTTGAACATTGTGCCTAGTTTGCTTCTGTTCCCTCAGGAATACATAGCTTATAAATCTTCAGATGATTTTAGAAATTGACCCCAGTTCCCAATGGTCTTGTTCTCTTATTTGTCCTACCACTTTTTAAAAATTACCTTATTGCAGAATCCGACCTCTGTGTTTCCTTTGCCAAATCTTTTTGATTATTTTCAGTGTCTATATGTCTGAGAGAGCCCTCTCTGGTTGGAAGGGTCAGGATCCGACCTAAAGTTGGTTGAAATAGTTACCTTTGTCGTTTGCCTATCAACCAAACAAATTTACAGAGTGCTAAAATTCTAGCACCGTTGTTGGGGAACGAAGGTGAAATATTCCCTGGGAGAATGACAAAGTTCATATCTGAGTACTAATGGTGAAAATTAATCAGACACAGAAATGTTGTATATCATTCACCTCGCGACTCCATTTTCAAGAATCTAGAATGAAAAATTTTCATGGCAACTCTACTACCCAAAGACCTAGTAGCTTGAATATTTTATTGGTGACTCCACTCAAGATTCAAATGTGGTTCAAAGATTACAATAGAAGATGAGACCCCTTGATAGAGGTATGAAAGGACATCATGGGAAAAAAAAAGTACCTAAAGTTGAGCTTTTTCCAAGACATAATATTTTTTTTATTAATTACCTTTTGTCTTTTCCTGAACATGCTAATCAAATTTTTATTTACCTATTGCATGCAAATAATGATCATAAGAATCTTGAAATTGTATATCATTCTATTAAATTTATACATATATCTCCTTAGTTTATCACTGATTTTGATCAAAATCTCCCATCTGAGCCATGTGATAACCATAACCAATTTGATGAGCCTCATGAAATCAAGGCTAATGTCTCACCTATTATACTTGATCCAACACCCTCCATGATTCAACATAGATATAGTCCTTTGAAATTACCCCATACCCTTCATGATTTTCCTCCAAAGCACTGTAAGTACCTCCCTGTGTTTGATGGAAAACCTAATGCCACCACAGCTGAGAAACACATCCAAGATTTTGATCATTTTATATATTTGTTTGAGATTGACCATGATGATGTTTGTATGAGGGCCTTCTCTTAATCCTTGAAAGGAGATACCAAATAATGGTTTAAACATTTGTAGCTAGAGACAATTAGCTCATGGGAAGTATTGAAGAGTATTTTTTCTAAGTTTTGGGGCAAGAAGAAATATTTGGATCTACAACTTACATAATTCTATGCCTTGAAAAGTCAGAGCAATGAAACCATTTCTACATTCAGTAGAAGGTTTTCCAGTATTTATTACAATTTTCCCAAAGAAATTCAACCCACTGAAGTTGTTGCCATGCTCCATTATGCAACTACTCTTCATCTAGATTTTTCTTTCCTCTTGATGGAAAGAAGACCTAATTACTTATAGAAAATGTTTAATGACTCTCAGGATATTCAACACAATATCCAAGCATGTGAACAGATTCGAAATGAGGGGTTGGATGCTCAAGAACATGAAAGTGAATATGAATAGAAAACAATTGATTGGAATATTGAGCAGAGAATTAATAATATCATAGGTCCTCTTGAAGATTTTAATGCTAATGACTTTGCAAAAGATTATATTCCACTTATTGAAAAATGAGGTGCTAATTTATCTTCTAATCCACCCCGTGATAAGCATGGACCTGATTGTTTTATATATTCATTTGTAGACAGTCAAGAAGATGAATTTGCAAATCGGTCTATTGAAGAGCAGGTTGATGTTGCAAGTTTGTTCTTGTTAGATGACATTGCAAATATTGTTTATTTGCCTATATATGATGAATATAATGATGATTGTGATGTTGACTTCCTAGAACAACCAGTTGCATGTTCTCTATCAAAAAATGTTCCTTTTCAACAATATATTGAGAGAAATCAACCTACATGTCATAGTTACAAAGAAGAAAGTATTGAATCAACTGAAGGAAATTCTTTGCCTTTATGATTTTATTCATTTAAATTGTTGAAATAAAATTATAAGATCATTACTAAAGCAAAGGAATGTGTGTTGATGCCAAATTACACTATTTCACTGGAACAAATTGACAAGAAATTGCAACAATCTTCTCATGTGTTTGATGACCCTATAAATTGTTGTGTAGAAGGTCTTATCAGTTCAAATTTGTAGCCATTGGTCGAAGATGAATCTGAAAAGGAGTGTGTTAAACAATCCAAATAAATTGAAATATGTGCATATGACAACAGTGAAGAAAATGAATAAAGTTTTGAATTAGGTGAAAGAACCTTGCCATTGTGTTTTGCTTCTTTCAAATTGCTGAAGTAAAATATTTATAATGTTTTAGATCAGAAATCCTTCAGGCATGATGTTTAATATGAAGAAAAAAATGGACTTGCAAATGAAAACTATCTTCCATTATGTTTTTCTTCCTTTTGAATTGTTGAAAGCAAATCATGAACAAACATAGAAATCTGATGTTGATCAAAGTCGTTTTCCTTCTCTTGAAATTGATGAAGATATTCAACAAGATTTTCAGCAAAACAAAGTGTTCCAAAGTTTTCTTTTTTCCCCTATGAATGATGTGGTTTTTCAAATTATAAGCAGCCTAGACATGGGTGAGGATTCTAAAACTACATCTATGGAGACTTCAAGCAGTGAGCAAACAAATGACATAAAATTTCAAGAAAGCAACAAAACAGTGTATGCCATTGTTCAATCAGAAAGACAGAAAGATAATAAAGAGGCAAGTGTTTTCTTTGATTCCTTTGAAGATCATGGTTTTGAAAATGCATCCATGAGAACTCTAGAAGGTGAAATGGTTCATGTTGTTTTCTTTTCACATTTGCAAGAAGATTGTGAACAAGAGGATGGCCTTGATGTACATAATATGGTTGTCATAGTTGAATATGTTCAAGGTTGTATGAATTTTTTTGTAGACAAATCTATCACTACCATTTCATTTGAAGTTATTCCCAGAACTGAACAAGTGGAGAAAGAACAAAAAACACTTATGAAGGAGACTTGTCTTTATGTTTTTGTTCATCAAGAAGAAATATTTTCTCATGTGTTTTATGACTCGGTGGCATGCTATATGGAGTGTTTTTACAATCAGGATTTACATCTTATGGTAAATTGTAAGATTCTAAATAAATATGAGGGTAAACCAACGTCAGTATTAAATATGGGTTTCTCACCACCAGGGGTTTCATTTCAGTCAGTGTTGTCTTATGGTTTAGAAAATTGTTATTTGCAATAGTCTCAACAAATTTTTCAACCTCTTGGTGGAAATCAATCGATTAAATCACATGAAAACAAGAAAGCAGTGGAAAGAGTGAAACATGTTTGTTGTCTTATGCATGTTTTAGAGGATCCATTCACAGTTTTGATGGAGGCAATAAATAGTCCCATTTCTTTTAAATTTTTGAGATTTGTATTCATAGGTAAATTATCGAATGAATTATTAGTTAACAGGCTTTGGAGCAAGCATGTGCATAGAAAACAAACAGTAGAAAAAATGCTTGCATGGTTGCATTGGCATTATGATTTCACTTGATTGAAGGCTCATTTAAGAAATTAGGGTAGGTAGGTGCGGATAATCTTGATGATCAAGTATTTTCAATTTAGATTTTCAAATAATGTGTTCATTTAGATTTTACCAGTATATCCAACATTCAGTCTCTAAGTGAGAGCATTGTGCAGATTCTGGTTTTCAGCGGACACTAGTGATGGGTCAGAACTGAGTAAACACCTTTTAGGGACCAATTCAATGGATCAGGCACAGGGTATACAAGTTCTTTGCTACCTCACTAGGATGATAGCATCCCTAGTTGGAGCCCATGTTATCACCATTTAAATTTTGGTGTGAAATCGAGATTTCATGGTTTAGCGAGGTGCTAAGACGATTTAGAAGTTCGATAAATTTGGGGAAGTACCTAAAAAATGGAAAAAGAGATTAAATTTGGTGAAGGCGTAAAGAAAAGCGGGCTTGAAAGTTCATAGATCGCCATCCACCGAGATCAACGGTTAGGAGAGATTTCATGGTTTGAAATAGCACGGAGGTTAAAATTTCTAAGTGGGCCCGAAATTTCAACTGCGGTTTCCCCGTAAGGGCATGTGGCATCCTTAGACACATTTCAGGGGGGAAAGCGGGTGAAATCAAAACTACCCTATCACACACACAAAATCACGTGTTAAATGTCACTGAACGAGTCTAATCATAGGGTCACATGTGGAAATTAAACTTGACGATAGGTCTAATCCTTTCGAGACACTTGTTTATGTACCATTCACTCGTGTAGTGCCAAATATGCGCTGCCAAATAACCGATTTAATTCTCATCATTGGAAATCAATGGCCGAACGTGAGAGGTTGTTATCCCTGTAAGGATTTTCATCAGTAGCCCATGATTTGTATTTGATGGTGACTGTTACTCAAAACACATGTGAAATTACTCTATTTTGGGTAATTGACGGCTTATTCCAGAACGAAATATCTTATGGATTTTAATATAAGTAGAGAAGGTTTTCTTAAATAGCTGAGATTCATCATGGCATTGATGGTCAACATGTTTTCCTGTATTTCATATTCATGAATGTGTTTTGCTGCTAGTGATAATATTTACGCAAAAGAAGGAATTCATCTTGTTGGTGCTCCTTCTCATATAGATTATACTTTTTATGTGTTTATTAGTTTTTGGTTTAGAATTCACCCTTGATTGGTGCTCGATTTTTGGTAGCCAACCTTTATGTTTCTTCTTCTAAATCTATACCAAGAGAATCGTCCTCTGTTAGATGCCTCTTGTCATAGTGGTCTTTCCTCTCTTTTCCCACTACCATCTCATATTACTTATTTGGTTGAACATCGTTCCTAGTTTGCCTCTGTTCCCTCAAGAATACATAGCTTATAAATCTTTAGACGATTTCAGGAATTGACCCCATTTCCCAATGGCTCTTTTCTCTTGTTTGTCCTACCACTTTTTAAAAAATACACTATGAATATGACCTCTATGTGTCCTTTGCCAAATATTTTTGAGTATTTAGTATCTATATGTCTGAGAGAGCCCTCTTTGGTTGGAAGGGTTAGGATCCAACCTAAAGTTGGTTGAAACAATTACCTCTGTCATTTGTCTATTAGTTAGACAAATTTACAGAGTGCTAACAGCTTCATAATCAGACTTTTATATTTTTAGGCCTTCAGCCTCTTATTCCCATGAAATGATATACAACCCCTTCTTGGGTCAGTAGACCCAACAATATGAAAAGGTAAGGGGATGAGGGGATGGAGTTTGGAAAGTGATAAGTATGGTCGAGAATGGCATGGTGAATCATCGAGAGGACCTTCCAGTAGAAAACCTATCCCTAAGGGTGACCCACTTACTAGGGCGCAATGTCAACCACCAAAGTGAAACAAGGAAAAGAACATAATGCCCAAACAACATTACATAATCAAAAGAAGTAATAGATACAAAAAACTCAAATTCCTCAAATATTGAAATGAAACTCACCATAATACCTAACTTGTACCTCATGGAGAAAGACCTAATGTCTTCTGGAAGCTAGTTGATGTGGTGGATACTGTCGTGATGAAGCTGGAGCTGTGGTGGCGAGGTGGGTCTCTATCTGTGCAAGTGGACATTGTTGGTCAAGTTGTCCCTCGGTACTCCATGTATGCAATCTGAGGGCCTCGAGACATCATCTCGTTAGTTATCCTTAAGATTTGGGGATAACATGCCTTATTAACTAATGTTTTCCTTTATTACATGGAAAATATATTATTCTATCTATGTTAGGGGTTAGGTCCCTAACATTCTTGAAAAATGATTTAACTTTTCCATAGCCCTCAAGCACATCCCAATGGAGGAAATTACTTTCTTCATTGAATATATTACCCACAACCTCCCTCCTTATGAAGTTGAATAAATTAGGTAAGACTATGGACAAATCCTCCAACATTGTAAACCTCCTAAACTTAACTTATCTAAATAACAACATCATTCTATTTGTCCCCTAAATGACAGCCATGATATCATTGTCCTCAAAGCGGATAAAGGAAATGCTATTGTTATTATGAATACCTTTGAACATGATTCTCAAATTCGTTACCTTATATATGCCTCTACCTATAAACCTATGAATATAAACCATATTGACACCATTTCCAACCTGGTCACCAAAGCTATCAAAAATTCATCTTTGGATCCTAACATCCAAAAGCGTCTCCTCCCTCATAACCCTCAAACTGCTAGGATATATGGGAAACCCAAAATACACACGAAAAAATCCCCTTAGACCTATAATGAGTGCCATCAGATCCCCCACTCATTCCCTTTCTTGATTTCTTGTTGATAAGCTTTGAACCTTTCTTGGAAAAACCCCTTATTTCATTAAAGACCCCACCGATTTCATTCACAAAAGGTGTAATATGCACATTCATGATCATGAAATCATGGTAAGCTTTGATTTCATTTCCTTATCCACCAAAATTCCTCTTTCATAATCCATTTCCCTCATCTCCAAACTCATTGACCCTAAAAATATTAACCTTATCAAAATATTCCTCTCTTCCACCTTCTTCACCTTCAAAGGATTTTTTTATGAACAACCCAGAGGTACTACCATGGGATTTTCATTATCATTGGTGGTGGCCAATATATTTATGGAAAATTATGAATATTCAACCCTTAAAAACTTTCATCTCAAACCCAAATGTTGGTTTAGGTTTGTAGATGACACTTTTGTGATTTGGCCTCATGGCCTTTCCAACCTCACCTCTTTCTTTCAGCATCTTAACAACCTTTCCCCTCACATCCAATTTACTATGGAATCCCAAAAGGACAATTCCATTCCCTTATTGGATTTTGTTATCTCTATCCTCCCCAATGGATCCCTTTCCCACCAAGTTTACAGGAAGAATACCCATACTGATAGATACCTCCATTCTAGTTCCCACCATCATCTGACTCAAAAATTTGTTTTCCTCAACACCTTGATTTCTTGAGCCAACCTCATTTCTTACCCTCAATTATTTGTAGAGGAGAAATCCCACCTAGCCAAGGAATGTTTTTCCAATGGATACTCTCTCTATCAAATAAACCAATCCTTTATCTTTTCCAACAAACATAAAAATAAATTATCTTCATCCCCCTCCCATCCCCATGCCATCATCGCCCTTCCCTATATCCAATGCACCACTAATCTTATCTCAAAAATCTTCTCTAAGAAGTGTTGGGTATGTGTTATATTCTTTGCAAAAATGACCGGGCATGTATTGCGATATGGGAGAAAAGGGGGTCTAGGGGGTTCTTTTCACCCATTAGTTGGGAGGGTTGTTGGGGTTTGGGGGCGGGAGCCCGCGAGAAATTTTTTTTGGATTGTTTTTGGAATTTTTTGCATCCATTTTTGGTGGTTTTTCAAAACATGGTTTTTGTTGATGGTTTTCTAATTCGGGTTAAGAAATTAGGGTTGTTAACTAATCTGAGTCAATGAATATAGGGTTTGGATGTTGTGGGATCCTCTATGTATATTGTATTGTAAAAAATGAATATGATAAATAGAATATTAGAGGTGCGGATCTAAACATGTTGTTGGTTTACTCGGTTTGAGTTTCCAGGGTAAAAATATCTATGTAATGTGTGTGTGTGCCATTGTATCTTTTTTTTTTTATTAAGAATTTTTTTCAGTAATTAATTGTACAAGGTTAAAATATACATTTGGTATCAAAGAAATTATTGGCTTCAGGGGGATGCCTTTGTGGCTAATGCTTCGGCTCAGTTCTATGATTAACCTTGTTACAGTGGGAGATATACAATATTGATTCTTCAGGTGAAAAGAAATGGTGATCAGTTCAAAAATAGAGATTGGGAAATTTAATGGGAATTTTTTTTATTTGTGGAAGCTCAATATGGAAGATCCGTTGGTAGACAAAGATTAGTGGATCGCTATGGATCTAGGTACTCTTCCTATTGGAAAGTCAACATAATACTAGAAAAAGTTGGATCGAAAGGCGAATAGCACAATCCAGTTGTGTCTCTTAGATTCTATATTACTAAATGTGTTATGGGAAGCTATAACCAAAGACTTATGGGATAATTTGGGGACTTTTTACTAGTCTAAGTGCCTGGTAAATACATTTTTCCTATAGAAGAAGTTGTATAACCTAAGGATGAAAGATGGAGACTAGGTGACAGAGCATCTAAACTCCTTCAATATTGTAGTAAGTCAACAATTATCTGTTGATATTAAGATTTATGATGAAGACAAGTGTATTATTCTATTGTTCTCTTTACCAAACTCGTGGGATAGTCTAGTTGTGGCCATAGGTATTAAGACAATTTCTTTAAGTTTCAATGATGTGGTCTCATTTTGTTGTCAGAGGAGATGGGGTTGAAGAACATGGAAGGACAGAGCGTAGATTCATTATTTACAAGAGGACACTCCCAAAAAAGAAGTAGATCTAAGTCCTCAAGTGGGAGATCTAAATATAAGGGTAGATCTAAATCTCCCATAAAGTTTGTAAAGGTATGTTGGAGATGTGGAAAAGAACGACACTACAAGAAGAAATGCATATCCAAAAGTGTTGAGAGATGGAAGGGATATGAGGATGATCCTTCTACAGAAGCAAAAACCTCCTTGAAAGAAGGAGGGGATGTGTAATTGGATTCTTTAAACACACATTTAGATCATGAGGCATGGATGGTTGACTTAGGTGCATCCTTTCATATGACTCCCCACAAGGAGTGGTTCTGTGAATATGAAAGGTATGTTGGAGGTGACGTTTTCCTAGGTGATGACTCAATAGCCAAAATCATAGGACAAGGAAAAGTCAAGTTGAAGCTCATGGATGGAAGGATTAAAAATTCCCTAGTGTTTTTCACATCCTAGGATTGGCCATAAATTTTATTTTTGTAAGAAAAATGGATGATGCAGGGGTAAAAATAATGTTTGAGAAAGAAACCTGCAAGATGGTTCGAGGAGAAACAATGTTGTTGAAGGGAGTTTGAATTGGAACTCTATATAAGTTGTAGGGAAGCACTATTAGTGATGGGTGTAATAGTTCCATTTTTTCTGAGATTAGAGTGGAAGATGAAAAAACTCCTATAGTCTCTGGAGAAAAGGTTATGTTGTGGCATCAAATATTGGGGCTTATTAGAGAGAGGGGATTTCAAATACTACATGGTAAAGGTATGGTTGAAGGTATGTCTAATTTCTCTCTGGATTTTTATTTCTATGAGAATTATGTATATGTGAAGTAGAATCGTGTAAGATTCCCTTTTGGTGTAATGAGGGTAGAGGGAATTTTACAGTTGGTGCACAATGATGTGTTTAGACCTGTTTCGGTTCCATCACCGGGAAAATATGTGTACTATGTCTCATTTATAGATGAATTCACAAGGAATACATAGACATATTTCTTCAAGAATAAATATGAATTATTTGATAGGTTTAAATAGTTTAAGGCTCTTGGGAAAATAAAGCAGAGAAAAGAATTAAGGCATTGAGGATGGATAATGGTGGAGAGTTTTGCAGAAATGAATTTGAAGATTTATGTAAGAAGTGAAATATAGCAAGGAAGAAGACTACTCCATATACACCTCAGTAGGATGGAGTTGCATAAAGGATGAACAAAATGTTGATGGAAAAAGAAAGGTGCATGCGTAATGGTTCTGGGTTAGGAAAATAATTTTTGGCTGAGGCAGTGGGTCATACATGTTACATGGTTAATCAATCACCATCATCAACACTAGATCACAATACTCCACACGAGGTATGGACTAGAAATAAACCCTCTCTCACACATCTCAGGGTATTTTCCTGTGAGGCCTATGTTCACGTTCCAAAGGAAAACATGAATAAGCTAGATAAAAAGGATGAAAAGTGTATCTTTATTGGGTATAAAGATGGTTTGATAGGTTATAAGATTTGGAACCTAGAAACTAAGAAGGTAGCACGTATAGCTGAGATGTGGTATTTAGAGAACTAAAAGATGTTGTCAAATAGGATTTCCTACCAAAGAAGGAAGAACCAAAGAAAATAGAGTTTGAGTTGAAGGATGATGAAACAGACTCTACAGAAGAACAAAAATTAGAAGAAGAAGATCCTCATACTCTAGTATTGAGGAGATCAGTTAGGGAAAGAAGACAATTGAAAAGGTATACTCCACCTGATTTTCGTTCAATTTTTTTTTCTATTATTGATGACGATCCTAGAATTGTTAGGGAGGAAGTGGATTCAGAGGATGGAAAACTATGGAAAAAGGCCATGGTTGAAGAAATGTTATCCTTGTATAAGAATGAGGCTTGGGATCTAGTGGAGTTTCTGACTAGAAGAAATCCCATTGGAAGCAAATGAGTGTTTAAAAGGAAGTTGAATGCAAAAGGAAAAGGGGAGAAATAAAATCTCAGTTAGTATCAAAAGGTCATTTCCATGCTGAGGGAAATGAATTTGGTGAGATTTTTTCTCATGTTCACAAGATAACTTCTATTAGATTTCTTTTATTTGTTGTTGTTATGTTTGATTTTGAAGTAGAATGGATGGATGTGAAGACAACATTCCTACATGGGGATATGGAAGAAGAAATCTACATGAAGCAGCCATTTGATATGAAGGGAAAGAAGGATTTGGTATGCAAGTTGAAAAAGATGGGTTAAAGCAATCACCAAGGATGTGGTATAAAAAATTTGATACTTATATGTTGGGACCTGGCTTCACAAGTGGCAAAGTGGATCACTGTGTGTATTTCAAATTAATTGGTGATCATCTTATTTGTTTGGTCTTTTATGTGGCTGATATTTTGTTGATAGGAAACAACAAGTGTTAGGTAGGTGTTATAATCTTTGCATGTGTGTGTGGGGAGAGGGGGGGTGGGGGGGTGGGGGGGTGCATCAGATTTGACAACTGTGTATGATGATCCCTCCCTAGTATTGGTCTGTGTTGTGTGCGTCGGGTGATTTCCTAGGGCGGTCCTAGGGGGGAAGGATTCCCCCCCCTCTGGTTACGCGGAGCGTTATTTTAGCATTTTTTGCTATTTTTAGAAGTTTTCTAAATTAATCCCAGATTAAGGGATTAGGGTTTTTGTAGTTGCGAAATACCTAAAATATTTTGTATATATTGTATTGCGAATGGTGAAATTAATACAATAAAGAGTTGAGAGGTGCGACACCAAGGAAGGTTGGTTTTCTCCCAGTTAAGGATTTCCAGCGTAAATCTTTGTATATTATGTGTATGAGCCATTGATTTATTTATGTTTTTCTTAGAATATGTATTCTTTGCTTTACATCATAGGTTTAAAACTTGCAACAAGGATATTATCCAGGATGTGAAAAATTAATTGTCCTCTAAATTTGACATGAAGGATCTTGGTGTTGCAATTTTCATTTTGGGCATGGAAATTAAAAGAGATCAGGAAAATAGGGAACTTTGGTTAAATCAGAGGAAATATGTCGAGACAATATTGCAAAGGCTTAATTTGAAGGAATGTAAATTGGTCAAGGTTCATATTCCTGTAGGTGTAAAGTTTTCTGCAGATCAATGTCCCAAGACACAGGAAGAGGAAGAGGACATGTCTCGTGTTCCATATGCGAGTGTGGTTGGTAGTTTGATGTATGAAATGGTTTGTACTAGACTGAAAATTACACATGGAGTGGGAGTTTTGAGCATGTATATGACAAAACCAAGAAAGGAGCATTGGACAACATTAAAGAGGGTTTTCAGGTATTTGTGTGGCACTACTAGTTATGGATTTTGCTACCAAGGAAGACCAAGATTAGACAAAGTGTTGGAAATGCATGGCTTTGTGGATGTAGACTAGGCTAGAGATTTGGATCATAGAATATCTACAAGCATGTATATGTTTAAATTGTTTCGAGGAGAAATTAGTTGGATGAGCAAAAGACAATCTATAGTGGCACTCTCAACTACAAAAGTTGAGTACATGGAAGCCACTCATGCAAGGAAGGAAGTAGTATGGATACACAGATTTTGTTTAGGCATTGGGTTGGCACAACAAATTGTAACGGTATATTTGACAGTCAAAGTGCAATCTTCATGTTGAAGAACCTGACTTATTATTCAAAGAAAAAACATATTGATGTTCTGTATCACTTTGTGAGAGACATAGTTGAAGGCAAGAAGGTGTTGCTGATGAAGGTGGACACTTTGGAGAATGTTGTAGATTCCTTAAAAAAATATGTGAGCACTAAGAAGTTCTCTTGGTGTAGAGGATTTATGGGCATCGCTGCCCTAGATTGTTGACTATGTAATCTTGTAACCCCCTATATGCAAAACAAACAACAAGTGGGATAATATTGGGTATGTGTTATGTTATTTTCAAAATTGTTCCCATGTATTATACATTGATATGGGATCAAAGGGGGTCTCGAGGTGCTCTGCATCCCCAGCCGGGAGGGTTGCAGGGGTTCGGGGGTGGGAGCCCTTGAGAAAACATTTTTGGTCCATTTTTGGCAATTTTTTGCGTCTGTTTTTCGTGTTTTTTCGACACATGGTTTTTGGCAATAGTTTTTTAATTTCGGTTAAGGAATATGTTGTTAACTAATCTGATTCAATGGATTAGGGGTTTGGATGTTGCAGGATCTTATATGCACACTGTATTGTAAACAATGAATATGATAAATAGAAGATTAGAGGTGAGGCTCTAAATAGGTTTCTATTTTTCCTGATTTGGCTTTCCAGAGTAAAAATCTCTGTGTAATGTGTGTGTGTGTGTGTGTCATTGTATATTTTTTGTTTTGTTAAGAATATGTTTGCAGTAATTAATTATACAAGATTAAAACATATAAAAAGAATACAAAAATTGTATTCGAACCCTTCAAAACCCTTAAACAACTCTTTAGGACTACTAAAGACAAATCTGAACTGATGCTTGGCCAGGAGTTTACCAAATTTTGTGCTCCCATTGAAAATCCTACATAGGTCAAACTAGTAGATCCTTCAAAGTCAGTCTCAAAGAGCATATAGCTCATACCACCTGTAACCGTATCGCCAAATCAACTATCCCCGAACACTCATTTAAATCTAAGAACCTTATTTCTTTTGACCAAACCAAAATTCTCTCCTTAGCCCCATATTACTCCTTTTGCCTCATTTGGGAATCCATCAAAATTGAAAAACATCCTAATAATTTCAATCACTAAGAACAAACTTAACTAATCCTAGAATCTCATCATTCATCAAGTGAACCTTGTTTTAATTCCCTTGATTTTCTCTCCAACCTTTTTCTTCTAAACCTTTCCTTACAATCTTCTTATTCCCTCTAGCATCATATTTTTGGGGGAGCCCCATTAATTTTCCTTTTTTAGCTTCACTTTCTTTAGTATTATACTTTATTAACTTCATTATAAAATATTTACGTGATTTTTATTATGAAACAACCTTCCCTCTTCCTTGTTTGATTTTGTTTTAGTTTTTTTTTTGTTCCTTTTAATATAATATTTGTTTTAATCCTTTCACTTTATTATTTTTATCAACTTATACTAACAATTTTTTTATATTACATTTAAATCCTATATTTCTATTTTTTTATATTTTTAGTATCAATTTTTATTAATACTTTTATTATTTTTCACTTCTTAATTTACTTTCTTCTTAATAATTACCATTTTCCTCTCTCAATGATTAACTTTTGATCTACCCAATATATTTGTTTCAACTACTATTTTTCCTAGTTCCTAATCTTAATAATTACCATTTTCCTCCCTCAATGATTAGCTTTTGATCCACTCAATATATTTGTTTCAACGGCTATTTTTCCTAGTTCCTAATCTAAGTATTTTTGATGTCAATTTACTTTCTTCTTAATAATTACCATTTTCCTCTCTCAATGATTAGCTTTTGATCTACTCAATATATTTGTTTCAACGGCTATTTGTCAATTTACTTTCTTCTTAATAATTACCATTTTCCTCTCTCAATGATTAGCTTTTGATCTACTCAATATATTTGTTTCAACGGCTATTTTTCCTAGTTCCTAATCTCACTCATCACCTTTCATTGTTTATCAAGTATTCTTGATAATAATTAGAGTGTCCACTTTCAATTTAAAAATTTCCAAAAAAACTCCTTAAATAATATAATATAAAGTAATTATAAATTTATATAATAAACCATCACCTTTCATGATTTATCAAGTGTTCTTAATGATGATTAGAGTGACCACTTTCAACTTAAAAATTGCAAAAAAAAAAACTCCTTAATATAAAGTAATTATAAATTTATATAATAAAATTTTTTACATGCATATAATCACACATTACCCACACAAAAAAAAAAAAAGGAGTGAGATGCTATCGTTATTAGACTTTATTGTACCCAATAGTTTGTCTTGCATGTAACTAATGAATAATATAAAGGTTTAGGTTTGGTTTGGGGATTCACACATGTTTTTCTAAGATTCCATCTAAATTAGTTCTAAATTTATATAATAAGAAATTTTGCATGCGGATAATCAACTCACCCACAAGTAAAAACCCAGTGAGGATTGTATCTTTATTGACTTTATTATTCCTCAACAGTTTGTGTGTCCTGCATGTAACTACTGAACTTTATTATTCCTTAACAGTTTGTTTGTCCTGCATGTAACTAGTGAACAATATAAACTGAACTTTATTATTCCTCAACAGTTTGTTTGTTCTGCATGTAACTAGTGAACACTATAAACTGAGCTTTATTATTCTTTAACAATTTGTTTGTCCTGCATGTAACTAGAGAACAATATAAATGTTTGGTTTGGTTTGGGGATTCCTTTGAATCAGTTCATAGTCTTCATTAATGCGCTATGAAGAAAGGGGAAAGGGGCGACTTAAATGCTGTGAAAAAATCAGTAATGGAAATGGCTGATCATGAGGAGTTCTCAGATTTAGTTGAGGGGTTGTGGAGTAAGTTGCCAGATTATTTGCAATTGGAGATATTGGCTCAGCAGCCTGTGGAAAGAGTTTATAAGTGATATATGGGCGAAGGCACCTGTGAACAGGCAGCCATGGCTGGTTGTGTGCGATATCTTCTCTTCTACTCCTTGCCTGGCTTATTGTTTCTACACAAGGACTTGGAAGCCCTGCTTCTCCATATCCAGGGGACCGACAGGGTTTCGCTTCTTTCAGCGTGGATCGGCGGCAGGCCTGTTGCTGTTGTTGTTAGACAAGCGACCCAGTGAAGGCTGTCGTCCTTCATACGTATACAACCCTTATAGCCGGACGCGCATCGAACTTCCCCGCATGTTATTGATAAAGGATTTGCATGTCGCTAAAGGTATTTTGCAATGTGCCAGTGACTGCAAGAACCGGGAAAACAGCTACAAAGTTGTGGCGGTGGGCACTGTGATGCTTCATGACGGTCTAGTATCAGTGGTGGAAATCTATGAATCCTGTACCAAATCATGGAGAATCGCGGGACATCTTCCAGAGAGGTTGGATCTAACGCATGACTTGGTTTTCTTGAATGGTACCTTCTACTGTTTGACGATACAATATGGGATGCCGGCCATGGAGATTATGGGTTTCAGCATTAGTGCACCAGCTGGGACGCCTGCGTTTTTTGAACCGTTGCCGGAACTACTGAGCTATTCATGGATGCCTCGTCTAATCATCTGCGGGTCGCGGATTCTGGTGGCGGGGAGCATAGCCGTCCAAGATGGGAGAACTATTACTCTTTGGGAGTTTGAAAAAGATCATCGGCTCGGCTCTTCTTTCTGGAAGGAGATATCAAGGATCCCTCCATCGTTATGGCAAGATTTAATGGGGCCCTCGGTTCCGTTCGACTGCGTAGGAGTGGGCGAGACGTGGGCCTGCTTCGAGTCAGATACAGTAGTTGGGAAGGAAACCAGAGGTTTAGTTGGGAAGGAAACCAGACTAATAAGTTGTTTATATGTCTTAAAGCTTGGAAAACAATTGTTTTAGTATGCTTATAAATTATTTAGCTAGAATTATCCTATAGCTTCCTAGATAACAAAGAAAAAAAAAGAAACTAAAACATCTGCAATTGATCTTGAGAAACTTGTGGTTGAGGAGCAATAAAGGTAGTCCTTTGGGTAGCAACGAAGGTGGTCCTTTGGGCGACAACATGAGAGGATTATGGGCCTGGGTAATGCCTGTATGGGGGAGAGAAGGTCCCACCCAACCGAGTTTCCATCCATGTGAAGATTTCTGAGATGTAAGAATTCTAGATCTCAAGGGCTTCCATTCTTCTCTTGAGCGGCCTGAAGTCCTCATCTTTAAGGAGCAACCCCAAAGCTACAAGAGTCTTACTGTGCCAATGAAGTTCAATTGTTCTAAAGAAAATAGAGTTTCTGGAGCGAGTGCAACCCATGTCTGGAAATATTCCTCCTATTTCAGCGTCTACCTCATCATCTTCTTTGAAGTCTCGAACAAGACAGGCATCCCCTTCCAGGGCATCCATGGTTGTATGGGCACTAGTAGGGACAAAGGCATAATAAAAATCGGTTGCAGCCTTCGCCGCTCTGACAACTTGGGAATGGGTAGTAGCAAGGAGACCAGGTCTTGTTCCATGGGGGGGCATGGAAATGAGAGCAAGCAGAGGGAGGAGGCAAGATAGAGTGAGTAGAGGGAGGAGGCAGAACATAACATCCATGGAAATAAAATGTAATACCCAAAATGTTTGAGCAAGGAGCTCATAACCCTTCTTTCTAACACCCTTCAAACACTGCAAATGAAATATATAGAGAAGAGTCCAAGTTGGTTATGCCCTTACCAGATCTGTGATCATCATCTGAAGGCCAGCATCCTTCCACAACCTTATCCCATGTGTCGATTGGAGGTGCAAGTACCAAAAATTCGTCGAACTCATTATCAGAGAGGGATGATCAATCATTGCAATCCGCATTCCTTCCTTTGTAATGATCATCCTTTTCAAATCATAGTGACCTCAATTCAATATCATCTTGCTATGAAATGACATGATCGTGTTGGAGGTGCTCCTCATCCACTCTGAAAACATTAAGGGGAGTAATGACAACACCATTACTCAATGCACCAAAACCCAGTTCAACTGCTCGCAATAATTCCTATCGTACGCCCACTTGCAGTGATGAGAGATGGTTGGTAGCTCCCGAGGGGACATAGGGGGGAGGCAGTACATCATCCACATGTTGTCTTAGAGTGGGTGCAGGTCAACACACGCCCACATTTGGTCTTTGCTGGTGAGAGGTCACCCCATTCGAGGATAATTCATTTATATATTTATTTTATTTATTTTTCTCAACTATTTTAATCTTTTTAATTAAGCTTGAAGGAATGGCATATTTGATTTTATGTGTTAGGGACCTAACCTCCCTAAACCCTCACGTAGGTAGAATAATATAGTTTCCATGTAAGAAAGGTTGATATTAATAGATAAGGCCTAGGAAGAAGGGGAATAAGTCAAATGTAATAAGACCTAATAAAATCTTTCGCTTCTAGAAAGATCTCCCTCTAGATTGTTCTTTCAGGTAGATAGATTTAGTATAAATAAGAGTCTAGGGCATGATAAATGTTTGTCTTGAGAATTATTATAATAGAGCTCTGCTCTGCTGGAGGTATCCCCCTTGAAGAGGCAAGAGAACATTGCTTTTTTTTCAATAAAGGTATCATTTTGATGTGCTATTGTATATATTTTGTTGTTCCATTGGTAACTCTTATGATATTCTTGTTTCTGATCAATATAACATAACCAGGTTCTTAACAAGTGATATCGGAGCACTTTCCTAGGCAAGAATTGTGGGTAATTTTTTTTGTTCCAGGTAGAGACATGTTCCAACATATTTAATCTACAATGATTTGTCGTTCAATGCATAAATCCACGGTCGGGGAAACATACATGCATGAAATACAAGAGGTTTTTAAGCTCACATTGTTGGACACCCTTGTAACCTGTTTAATGCCCCTTCGAGTGGAAGCGCATTAGAAAACACATGTATACAAACTGGCCTAGGTATCCTGAAATCCATTTCAGATCAACCAATTGATCGCCTGACTGTTATAGTGCCACTGAGAACAATACTTGGGAAGATACTCTCTAGTACATGGGTAATCATGTAATACAACTAAGGGTACGGTCTAACCTCCTTAATTGGTGCCCTGAGATATTGAGTCGAGTACTATTGTTCGACCTCGCACATATATCAGAGAGCTATAGCACAAGGCAAACCCTTATCTGTAGGAACCCTAAACACCCCAACCCTTGGGACGGAAACAAAACAGAAAAGGAGTAGACAAGATCTATTGTCGTGCAACTTTTCTATTGCATTCTGGTTGTGAAATTACTACACATTTCTTCCTATTAAGAATTTGTGCATTTCAACACTACAGTAGTATTCATATCATAGTATAACTTCACAAGAGTAAAAAAAAATACTAATGAAATATGGGGCCTACCGCACTCTTATTTGAGACCTATCCCATTGGATTCCCCTTTTCTTCTTGATCGTTGTAATACTGTTCTCCCATAACCCCTTTTTTTTGTGTGGACAGAGGGTGTCACACCTTATGATGGACAGAGGCACCCTATGAAATTGAGAGAAGTGTATCACAACGGTATCACACCTTATGATGGACAGAGGGTGTCTCAATGGAGATCATCAGTTCCACCTATGGAAAGGAAATGTTGGCTATTCTGCACATTGTGAATCTCTGGTGTCCTTATCGCTTGGGGAAATGCTTCCAAATTAAAATTGATCATCAAAGCCTCAAGTATTTTCTAGAACAAATAATTTCTTCCCTGGAGCCAAAAAAGAGAGAAACCAAGTTGTTTGGATATGATTATGAGTTCATCTACAAAAAATCAAAATAAAATGTGATGGTCGATGCCCTTTCCAAAAAATATGAAGAAGACAGGTCCTTTTTTTCCCTATCTTTCATTTTCACAGATTGGCTTCAGGAGGTTCACCAGGAATGTTTACAAGACCCCAATCTTTCAAAAATGATCCAAACACTGCAGCAAGATCTGCAAGCTTCTCCAAGGTACTCGTGGCACCATGATGAAATTTGTTATAAAGGTCATATGTATTTAAGAAAATAGTTGAACCTTAAATCCACAGTGCTCTTTGAGTTTCATGATTCACCTACATTTGGGCGTACTGGTATTACAAAACCTATGAATATGTCAAACGTTCTTTCTTCTAGGGTGGTATGAAACAGGAATTCCGCACCTTTGTGGATAAATGTGATACATGTCAATGGACTAAGGGAGAGACAAACAAAGCTCCACACACACTCCAACCACTCCCGATTCCACCTACTATTTGGATAGATATTTCTATAGACTTCATTGTTGGCTTACCTAAATTAGGAAATAAGTTAGTCATCATGGTAGTTGTGGATCATCTTTCCAAATATTCTCATTTATGTGCTCTTCAACACCCATTCACAAAATCCACCGTGGATCAAATTTTTATGGATAATATCTTCAAACTCCATGGAATTCCTCATTCTATTGTTTATGATCGTGATCCAAATTTCACCAGCACTTTCCTGAAAGAATTGTTCTGAATCGAAGGAGCCCAATTACATCTTAGCACAACATATCATCCTCAAACTAAAGGACAAATTGAAGCGATCAATAAATGTTTGGAAACTTATTTGAGGTGTTTTGCATATGAAAGACAAAATCAGTGGGTTCAATGGTTACCCCTCATTGAATGGTGGTACAACACATCTTACCATACTTCCACTCACATGACTCCCTTTGAAGCATTCTATGGAAAACATCTACCCTTAGTTCTATCATACATGCTCAGGGTCTCCAAGGTTTAGCAGGTGGATCAAACTCTTATAGTCTGCATGGCCATTCTCCATACCCTCAAAGAAAATTTGGTCATGGCTCATAATCACATGAAGCAACAAGCATATAAGGGTGGTTCTGAATGTGAATGTTTTGAAGGGGACCAGATGTTTCTTCATCTATAACCTTATAAGCATAATTCACTCAAAGCCCAACATTGTCAGAAATTTGCCCCCAAATTTTATGGCCCTTATTGTATTCTCAAGAGAGTGGGGTTAGTGGCCTACCAATTAGAGTTTCTCAATCACTCTAAGGTCCACCATGTTTTTTATGTTTCCCTCTTAAAGAAAGTGCTCGAAACTAGGTTCCAGACTCAGACCAGTATACCTGAGTTGGATGAAGAAGTTTCCACTTGGTTGCAACGACAAGAAATATTGGACCACATTGATCTTCGTCTCTACCAACACACTATCAAGGAATTTTTAGTTCAGTGGAATGGCACACAACCTGAAGATGCCACTTGGGAAATGACTACCTTCCTGCAACAATTCCCTCATCTCAATCCTTGAGAACAAGGATGTTTTTAAGGGGGAGGGAATGTTAGGGATTGTTGGTGTGTAGTGGGAAGACCCAGGGTTCAACATGAATTCACCAAAAAAACCCTCATATACTCGCCCTTTTGGCATAACATGCAAGCAGGTGAAGTCTCACCCGAGGTATCTATGGGAAATGTAGGAACCAAGTTTTTGCAATCATGGAGGAGTGTGAGCCATTGATTTTAACCATTATACTTAACATTCATTATTTATGCATTCTATCAGGTGCACACAATCATAATATAACATATTCATATTAATCATTCATACATTGAGTGCATACAATAAACATAACTGTAAATTAACACATCACAACATAACACAAAGACACCACATTTAATGTGGTTAACCCAAGATGGGTTACATCCACAATGATCGACTTCTTATATTATTATTCATAATCATCCCTTACAAAATATGCACAATGCACTCATACATGATATATCATCTATACCCCAAAATTCCCTTGTTGCTCGCGCATACAGTGCAAACTTATCTCTTAACTCGTACTCAATTTCAATTACTCGATCCCCCAAAACCCTTTACATATTTATACATTTACATTAGCACTTAGCCTGTTACAATGGACCAAAAATTCCTAATGAATTCTAACTAACTTCCTCTTCCTTATTTCGTGCTCGTTGATCCCGAAAATGTGCTAACTATCTTTCCTTCTTCCTGTGCTCCTACACAGTTCCCAAAATTTTTCCCAAAATTCATTTTCCAACATGCCCTCAACACTCACATATGGCTCGTCCCAAGCCACTTAGTTCTTTTGTTCGACTCCCTTCAGTGTCATAATGAGCTTCTCAAAAGTCTCCTTTGCAGTTGTGATCTTCTCCTTAGATTGTACTTCTTGCACCACAATCTCATCCGTTGTCTGCATGACAACATGGTTCTTCAACTTCTCTTCACTATCTTGCATTGCTTTCTTAATGATGCCCTGCATGGCTACAAATTCTTTTGTCACACTGAAGGCTTCCACTTGCAGTGACTCCAACTTCAACACAATATTATATTATTCCACTCCGATTTGGTTTATCTCTTGGTTCAACTATCAGTTCTCAATAATCTAAGTAATCCACTCTTTTGGTGGAAAAGTATTCATTGTATCTTTGATCTTCTACACCTTCTCCTACGCAATCTATAGCTTCTAGTCTAATTTCTATAGTTCTGCATTCTCCAAGAATTGAATCCATACTTGTGTGATTTCTTGAACTAAGAAGTATTTAGTCACCAATTTAATCATTAATCCTTCATTGATAATATATATTTTCTTAGTTAACATGATATTTAAATTGACAGTGCATCTTGCATTATTATGTAGATAGATTCACTTTAACTAGAATCTTTACTTATGAAATTAACTTGCATAACCCATTCACATAAGTAAATTGTGAAAAGTAAAGAGGAGATCAAAGAGAAAAAAATTACGCAAATACACCAAAACTTGATAAAAAAGCTCACCAGACACCCTGGCTACATCTCTAGGTTTGTTTCTCATGGAGTGGCATTTTCATTAAATCAACAAAATTGGCAAAATTACATAAACATATCCAACTTCTAGAAATGACTCTCAATTCTACTACTTATATCTAGTTCTAGTCTACACCATTGCGTTCGCCTCATAATTTTGATAAAAAAATGACTATACATACGTCTATGTTATGTTCTGGGCTTCCCTCATTACCAACAAGCTTCTTGCACATGAAAATTGTCTCCTCTCAATGGTAAAATACCCCTTGGTTATATATCAAATTTTCAATAATTCAAGTCTTCTTTCACCCACATTTAATGGAATTTGGTCTCATTTAATTTGGGGAATAAAACATACCAAATATCAACTTTAATACATATATGGTCCGACCAAACCAATAAATTGGTTAACCATAACAATATGTATCAACAACCATATATGGTTTTCCCCAATAATATATGGCCTATGAAACTGAAACCATAAAAAATAATCATATGGTCTTTAAGAATCCATATATAATATATGGCCAACTAATTTTTGGTGAACCATATATATGGTTAAAATCCATAACCATATGACATAATCCATCCATATGATATGATTCCCCACTTTTAATGGCCTTGACCATTTTTTTAAATGGGTATGAAATATATGTTTTTACAACCATATAATATATATGATTTATAACCATATATCATATAATATATCGACATATTTTAAAATAACCAAATCCACTTTTGATGGATTTTGGATCCTCTTTTAATGGAGATTGGATCCACTTTTAATGGAATATGTTTTTTTTCACAAATATTTGTTATATGTTTAAAAATAATTTCAATTTGTTTATTAAATAAATAAACCATAACCAATGAAATATTCCATGACCCCTGTATGCCATGTGGTGCCATGTGTCACTTGCTCACTAGTCCACCTGTCTTCCATGTGTCACTACCATGTCATCATGCCACATTATTAGTGCCATGTCATCATTGCCACATCAACATGACACATCATCAATGCCATGTGTCTCTGTCACTTTGAATTTTTCCCTATTGGACCAGAACTTTGACTGGTAATAACGTTTGCATATGGAGGTCATTTGAGATCTTGTTCCTGCCATCATAAATTTCTCATCAAGCTCTTTGAAATGGTGCCAGTCTTGAGGTGCAAGATACCAGATATATAAAATATTCAGAACAAAAATAAAATGCTAGAAATGGCAGAATAACAGTAAAATATCCAGCATAATCTTCACAATACACAAAAAAGATATAACAATAGCAATAGAAATAGCACTTTGATTCAGAAAGCAATGTTCACAGGCCTCTTCGAGGGGGCAACCTCCAATCGAGCAACGCTCTGTTACAATAATCTCCAAGCTAGGGTTCTCATACCCTCGACCCTTATTTATACTAAATATGTCTATTAAGAGAAGCATCTAGA